>VWZX01006813.1:0-106033 GCA_013399015.1 Galbula dea
GACTAGATGATCTTGAGGGTCCTTTCCAACTGTAAGGTTTCTGTGATTCTGTGATTGTGACTATACAGAAAGTTATAGGCCACTGTAGCATAGGTATTTATTAATGTGTCTTTTGAAGAGGAAAGCCTCTAAAGCACAAAACTTATAAAGCAGAAGAAACATTTTACTTGCAGCTGCTTCTGGATCACACAACAAGTGTACTTGAATAACAAGTATTGTGTTCTGGTGTTGTCTTGACAATGAAGCTGTCTAGGCACCTGGTGAGTGGCCATCTTGCTGCTAGACTTAAACACATTCATCAATGAGCAGGTTTATATTAGATCTATTAAGTAAAAAAATAATTTAAAAAATTAGGCTAATTTTTCTAAAAATCTTGGACAGCTTGCTCTGCTTTTTTTTTTGTCAGAACAGTATGCAGAACAAGAAAAAAGTTATTTCATTCTGTAACTCCTTAATTCAATTATATCCTAAAACTCATTGTGTGCTTCAAAAATAAATTAACTCAAGATGTTATTCTGCTCTCCATCTGCTGCATTTCTTTAAATGTATTCCTTCCAATCACAGATCAGTTTAAGTGGTTTTTTTTCCCCATCAAATGCCATAGGCATTTTCTCTTGTTTGCTTTTTTAATGCCTCTGTTATAGAAATTGCCTCATAAACCACGTGACTGTCTTGTTTCTCAGTTTTCTCTTGCATGAAAAAGCATCCAGCAAAATGCAGCTACTGGCTGTTTTGTATCTGTGTTCATGTAGCTTCTTTCAGCATGCTTTTCATTTCTGTTCTGTGTCTTTTGCCTGCAGAAGATGATACGTGATTGTAGAGCAAATGATAAAGTACAGTTGCATTATTACCCCTTGATTCTGAGAGGCAGAAAATGGCAGAAGAGAGTACTTGAAATTAGCAGATCTTTGTTCTGAATTTAGCTGTTTTCCTCAGAGATAGACATTCCCTTCCAAAGTATTTCTTTCTTCAGTTTAATCAGCTGTTACTGCTACCCAAGAGGTCCACAGTAATATTAGCCATGCTAAATAAAAGATGTAAAATGTCTTTATGGCACAGAGTGTTTCCTGTCTGCTCTTCCTAATATAAGTACAGCTTTAAGGTCAGAGGAAGGAGTAGAATAAAGTCATGCAGATTTCTCCTAAATCTTAAATGAATCTGGAATTAGTAGCATAGCCAAATGTTTTCGGTAAACTAATAAATCACAATTACACCTGGTTGATAGGAGCTCAAGAAAAAATGCTAGTAAGTATTATTAGTTACAAAACAAGGACTGGTCAGAAAAGCTGCTGCACTTTTGCTGAAGATTATAAATACTCTAATAGCACTGTCCAACTTTGAAATATATACATATACATTTATATTGAAAGTATCATACATGGAACTCAGCCATGCTTTTATTGAGTTAAAGGGAAGCTGCTGAAGACTTTATCCAGGAGGTCAAAGAAGTTAGTACAGGTTCCTTAAATATGGAAAACTCTTTTTTGTCAAGCATACAGGATTCCTTTTAACCAAGTCTAAATTGTGATTTGCAACATGAATCTTTAATCATATTGAATCATCTTGAAGTAATTCAACAGTAGTGATGAAAAGATTGCTGGTGTCAATTCTAATTATTTCTAAGGCACATAAGCCTCTTTATGTGACAGGATTAAACAGTTAAATTCCAACAGCTCAGGCAGTCTCCTACTTTGCATCTAAAACCAGATGAAAAAAATCTGAACTTCTAAGGCCTCTGTTAGAATTATTTTACTATTGAATGCTGAAATGTTAAAATATGCCATGTTTATTCTCAAAAAAATAAACATTTATTTAAAAATCAGTAAGTCCTAATACAAGTATGTCTGTTTTTAATTACTAATATACATGTCAATTGCTTTTTTCACTTCATTATGTGGCATTATTTGTCAAGAACAAATTAACATTTTATATAGAGAATATTTGGAAATTATTTTAATGTAACATTTGTATTCAAAACAGGTTTTTTATTAAAAATATGTTTGCTAAGAGAGAAATTACACAATTATATAGGTCATGCTTATGCAATTCCAAATTTGAACTTATTTTTTCTTGTAATCCTGCCCTAGTTTATAATTTTTGGATTCAACAAATGAAAGACAGGAAAGTTTTTCTCAGAAATTCCGCTTTCCTTCAACTATATTGATCTCTTTATACAAGTATGTTTGTATAAACCATGTACATTCTATATATTTCTAAAATGCAGGATTTTAAGGAACATTGCTTAACTTAGTGTCCTCCTGTTTACTTTTTTCCAAAGTGTTCTTATGTAGTGGCTGTACTTCAATATTGTCTTGTAACTTCTCCTGGAATTAAACTGTGGAGTGAGCACATAGAGGCAGTGTTTCCTTCAGTGGTTGATGTGAATGACTGTATCTGAATTTCTCTCCCTGGGGATGTGGTCAGAAAGCAGGCATGGAATTCCCTGGGGCTAGCCTTTTGGCTTGAGCAGTAAGGATACATACTGCTCACCTGGGCTATGCTTTTTATGTTTTCTTCAAGCCTGGAGCAAAACACTTATTCTTGCCTTTATGAAATACACAGATTATGCTTTTCCTTATGAAATTTATTTATTTGCTTGTACACATTATAGAGCTTCTTATGTTCAATTTGCATTTTTTAAAGTATTTGACATCCTTAAATGAAGATTTATTTAGAAACACAAAAATTAGCAAATCTCCAAGATAGATGTATGTGCAGTAGAACAGATGTCTGTCTTGATACCTTTATGTTACTCTAATACTGCCTTCTTAAAGACAAAAATTGAACAGATGTTTAGTTTTCAAATGAATATAGTGAAATTGAGCATTCATGTCACTGATAGTCTTCCTAACAGTTAAAACAAAGCCAGTTTCATGCCATTGCTTTGATGTTTAGTACAATCAGTCTTAAGAAGTCCTATTTAATGTTTGTCATATCTGTGTTAGCTGAGGTTTGGAGCTTTGACTGTAGTGAATAACTGAATAAAGTATTACCTCATTTTCAGAGATCACTGTTTTAACAGTCTGATTCATACATTTCATTTCTTGTCAGTTTTTATCATGCATGGCTTGTGAAATTCAGATGTTTCTAGCTGAGTTACAGCTGAGAAATTGTAATTTTCATAGTAAATGATTTACTGGTAGCACTATGGAAGCTGTTTTGAGTTTGTTGTTGGAAGCAGTTGAGGTTAAAAAAAAATCCAAACAAACAAACCAAAACATTTAAAGTAAGTTCAAGCAAAAACATACTTTTTGCACCTAGTTTTCCTCCTTGAAGAAGGAAAGTTTTATACTGATGAGACAATGTAGAACTTTTATACACATGTATTACTGCTGATTTCTTAATATGAGATGAGATAATATAAATTAAAATATCTGAAGATTTTTACCTATTATTTTTTTATAATAAGTCCTACAATAAAAGTCCTACAAGCACAAGGTCCATGCAAATTATTTCAATTTCTGTGAGTTATTTAGCAAGTTATCTTAGAAACTTAACTTTCAAGACAGTAATTGCCCACCCAGAGTTGAGAGGAACACAAAAGTTTCTTCCTGGAACACATATGCCATTTAAAATTTTTTGAGTCTACATCTATGTTTCCCAAAGCTGAGTAAGAAACACTCTGTAACTGTAAAGGTCAGAAGTCTCATTTGATTGGAATTTCTCTGCAGACTGTAGACCGTAAGGGCAATTCACCATTTTGTATCAACCAGACCAAGTTTCTGAGAAAACTTGTTGCCGTTTTAAGTTCCTTCTCTGTTCTCACTTTGACTGAGATCCTTTGTATCTCACTGATGGCTTAATGCATCCCAAAGCATCCTGCCAAGAAGAGGGAGTATTGTGAATTTTCAGGTTTTTTCTTTTGGGAAAGAAGGCACCTTGTTCAAAAAGCAAAGGTAGCTAGAAGTAGCAGTGGTATTCTTTAACTTATGCTAACAAGACTTCCTTTCCTTAAGGGAATTTACTTCCAACGTGGAAGGGAATACCATAGATAAGCAATGGAGTTATTAATAAATTATTATCTTAGCTTCTTATTTCTAATCAGCTGTAAGGTTACCTGTTAAACCTTTTTAAGTGTGGAACTACTGTTTATAAAGAGAAGGAAAGAAACTGATAGATGTTAGCCATCAGGTTTAGAGGGGACCTTATAGCAGCCTTTCAGTACCTGAAAGGGTACTATAAGGCAGAAGGGGAGAGACTTTTCTCCTGGTCTGATTGCAACAGGACACGGGGGAACGGCTACAAGCTGAAGGAGGGGAAATTTAGGCTGGAGATTAGAAGGAGGTTCTTTACCCAAAGGGTGGTGAGGCACTGGAACAGGTTGCCCAGAGAGGTTGTGGAGGCCCCATCCCTGGCAGTGTTTAAGGCCAGGCTGGATGTGGCCCTGGATGACCTGGTCTAGTGCATGTGGTGTCCCTGCCCATGGCAGGGGGGTTGGAACTGGATGATCTTTAAGGTCCCTTCCAACCTGAGCCATTCTATGATTCTATGATCAGTAAGATGTAAGAAGTAAAGTGGTAACACAGAAAAAACTCTTGATCTTCAGTGACAAAATAATTCAGTCCACTGACCTGTTAAATAGCAACAGTGACCTTTTGTCACAGAATTTTATATCGTTCTGTTCTGTTTTAAAAACTTATGTTCTAGATTTCAGTGATACATTATTTTTTTTGTTAATTTTCATAAAATGCAAAAAAAGTGTTTCTTCTAAGTAATTTTTTTCTTGATTTATTATACGGGCCACTAACTCCAGTAATTAAGGTAAATGAGCTAAGGCATTTCTGAAGCCACTTCATTTATATTAAAGTCTTTTTTCCTCAAAGACTCTACTTCAAATAAGATCTTAAATATATGATTTCTGTTGCAGATAGTAAACACAGGTATTTCCTCCTTTGAAAAAGAACTACCAATTCCTACCTAATAATTGCTTCTAAATTCTTCTCAAATATAACCACTGAAAATGAGAATATCTCCTTTCTAAAGCTTCTCTAGTATAAGCTTGATAATTCCTAGTGTGTGTGAGGGTATATCACTGTTTTCTCAAACAGATGGATGTGAAAAACCTACTAGCTAAAAGATCTGTAAGCAAATTAATGACCAATAACGTTATTAAATGTTTGCATTTTGCTTAAAACACAGTTCAGCATTTCTAGGTGTAATTTAGATATTATAAAAAATTATAAATAGTTCATTGAGTTCAAATAAAATTTTACTCTTATTAACTGATTGGTATTCTGTTGCAACACACTGGTTTGTTTCTAACACATGGAAAATACTAGCTTATTCATGTATGCTATTTGTAGCTTTTTGTGAATTGCAACATTCACTAGCAAAAATAAATAAATAAAGAGTAGTTATAGAAAAAATGTATCTAATAAAACATTTTTGCATTGCCAGAAATAAGCGAGGACTGAAATACAATAAATGCATCTAATATAGTTACTGAGGAACATATGCAACTCTACTAATGAGTCAGCTGATGTGGTATTAGCCACACAAATGTGAAAGCTGAAACTGTACAATCTCATCATGGTTTTTTTTTCCCAGCTCTGTTCTCTTTTTAGCCAGGAGACCTCACAATATTATTTATAACAAGAAGTCAATAAAATTTTTATTTTATATATTGAAAAACTGAGGTACAGAGATGAATGATTGGATATTCTTAGTACCTTATCAAGCCCATAGTAAAGTGGAAATAGAATTTACATCTCCTGAGTCCTCTCTCTTGACCCAGTGAAAGGAAATTGTTCTTATCCTATAATTTAAGAAGTAGATTTGTTCTGTTGAGTAAACTTAATGGTTGTAGTAAAATGCAAAACTACTTCTCATTAATTGAGGCTGCTTCATGCAGTAAGCCACATTTCAGATACCACATGATTTACATTAACTTATCTTCAATTATCCATGACTTTCATTGATCTATTTATATAAGTATAAAAACTAGTAAGAGAATCTACTATTAGGTCATTAAGGCAAAAATTTTCTATCTTCATCTTGACATTTAAAACCCAGATTTAGGAATTTAGTGGCTCCATATAATAGATTTTGATACCTATAAAAATCTCTGGTATCTGTGATGAGAAATCATGCATGACCTAATTATCAGTTTTGTAAATACTCTTCTAAACATAGATGTCTGATATAAAAATATTTATGAAGCAGATGAAAAGTCAGTTTTCACTGTATATGTCTTCTGAGCAGGCAGAAAAAACAATTAGTCAGATACTCATAGAATAAAATGGTGAAAGTAAAATTCTGAGTATTGAGGATAATCCAGACTTTCTGCAGTACTAAAGAATCATTAAGGATGTTTTGCAATTTGTCTGTGTTTTTATCTCTAGTTTAGCACAACAGCAAATTGTTTGGAAATAAAGTAAGAATACTGGAGGACTAAGTACTCAACCAGTTTCAAGTGTCAAGTCCTAAATTATCCCAGAAAGAATCATCTGTGAAGGAGAATGAATAATTTCCTTTGTCCAAATCATCATCTCCAAGAAGCCATGGGACAAAATACAGATGCAGGAAGTGGATAGTGTCCCACTGCATTGAATAGACAGCCACAGAAGGGAGCTGCAGAGGTAACAAAGAAAGCAGAAGGTGGATCCCTTCTAATTATTGAAATGCCTTCCAGATATTTTCTCTCATAGGCACTTTCACTGGAAGTGTGTGTGTGTGGGAAATGCAGCAGCTGATGAGCTATGAAACTGATGGAGCTGCTACCATTAGCCATGTCAATTAAACTACAAAGGAGATGGAGTGTCATATTCCATCACATGTTGTAGGTATCTGGGATGGTCCATCAGCACAATTAACATGATTTTTCATCAGATAAAGGACATGTCACACAGCATTCTCCTATGTGAGTAAAAGAGTGTCTTGTCTTTTAAGTACTGTAGGCCCTCTTTTCCCATCCCCCTGAAAATGAATTTTCAAGCAGGCATGACCAGCATTTCAAAATAGGGCTATCTTGCCCTAAACTGGCAAGAAATATGCAATAATTATGCAAACAAGAATTTGTCATCAGGTGAATCAACTTCTTAGTAGCAGAGGTGATTAGAAAATCATATGTTTAGGAAATTTGAAGCAGCTGAAGCTGATGGGATTAATGCACAGATATCATAGAGGGATGAAAAGATAGAGTATAAGCAAAACACCTTTCAAATCCTGGCAGACAGAATAATAACCAGACAATAATCCATAGGTTGAGTAACTTTTATTGTGAAGAAGAAAATAATCAAAATGGACAACTTCTCCTACAAAATATAATTTCTCAACTGCTAGAATGAAAAATGTTTAAATGGACTATTTTCCCTGAACAGAACTAATAGTTGCTAGAATTGTAAAATAAGCAGTAAATGTCAGCAGATGCAGGACTTTTAGACCTTCTATATAGCCCTGTAGTTCCCAATAGCTCATTATTTGTCTTAACACTTACACCACTTTCTGTACTGCAGTAGTTAATAAGTGACACCATGGATGTTGAGTATACAGCCTTTGAGACCCAACTTTCCTGACAAGATATAGATCCCTTCCCAACAAAAGGAAGAGAGAGCATGTGAAGTTCATGCATCAACAGCCATTTTGGGTTTCATTTGTGTGTAACACCATCATCTGAAGTTTTAATCTTCCATTGATCTGTTTTCTTCCATTGATAAAAATTTGTTGGCTTTGTGTCAGGGAGAAAAAAATTTTGTTCCTTACTTATTTTGTATTTTATTGCAGGACTTTAAATGAAATATAAAGGTCACACAGTGATTCTGCAGAGAAATTCTATGTGAAGCAATCATAAAAACCATTATTTATGACAAGAATCCCCATCCCACAGAGAAATAAATTCAAGCAGAAACTCCTCTGAGAGATGTCGATGTTAAAGGAAAACCCCTTGGGTTCATGTCTGACATGCCCAGTATGATCCTTGTGAACTAACTCAAACCACAAAGCATTAAACCCTCTATTTAAATTCCTCTATAAAAGTCTTTGACAAAGTTTTTTCTCAATAAGATGAAAACCATGACAGAATTAAACAGATACACCTCTTACCTATGCAGACACTAATGCGCAACATTAATGGTGATTGTTTTCTTACCAGAAAGATAACTGAATATTTATTGGCTGCAGAAATTAATGTGTGATAAAACAGACAATCACAGAGTTAGTGAAAGACCAATAACAGGAGGAAATCTATTATTAAGCAAAAGAAATACTATCTTGTAACAAAATAGATTATTTTTTTCTTCCAAGACCACCTCTGCCTGGAACAGAATGACCACATAGCAGAAAGATATGTATCTGAAGAATCTGAGAAATAGTGTGGCTCAATGGAGAAATATAGTTCAGTGTCTATTACCAGAAACATGTATTAAAATCACAGTTTAATTCATTCCATAGTTGTTCTTAATTAAAGCATCTGTTATAACGGAATATATGAATTAATAATAGATTATAGTTTTTTTATACATTTCCTTCCAATGTTACGTATTTCATGTGATTGTATTTGCATGTGTTAACATTAATGAAAGGTAATCATTACGGAACTAGGATGTTAAAGGGCATAAGCTATGAAAAAGCATTTATAATACATGAAATAATTTATGATTTATGTTTTAATAATTTATGCATTAAAGATACAGCTTTGAGCACTTGTTTATTTTACGTAAAGAAATGAAAAATCTGTTTTTCTGGGGAGCAGCCTTGGGTTTTAGTTAAGGCAGTATATATTTCCATTCTTTTGTTCCCTAATCTCACAAACTGCTGTGTAACCTAGGTAAACCAGCCTGCTGGCGACTTGGTTCATTTTGTGAAATGGGCATAACATCATCTTTCTTCAATTAGTCTTATTGGTTTAAATTAAAACCTTTTTATTTTACTACTTATCTTTTGTTTTATAGGTGTACAATAGTTAAAGTATTACTGTAGTTTAGGTGGAAGTTTTTAGATGTTATCGAATTACAGGAAATAGTTGGGTGGTTTGGTGGATTTTGTTTTTTTTTCTTTTTTCCCCTTGAAATGTATTCCACCGTTCTTCAGAAACGCACAAGGAGATAATTTTAGATTTTGAAAAAATCTCTCCCTAGAAGAGTAACTATGGATGTGCCTGTAACAGATAAATGAATGATATTGTGGTTAAACCACTAATTGAAATACCTGAGGTTTATTTTTTTTCAGGTGTTCAGCAATTCCTGACATTCCGTCCTCCTCAAACCACAAGAATTATTGAGCCACAGCGCAACTTATTGGAAGGCAGCAGAAACCTAATTCACTGAACCCTAATCCTAAATGATTAACTTGTGAGTCAACTTTGTAACATTTCCAGTATCAACTTTGTTCTGCTTTACAACAACAAATAATGCAGGTTGACTAGATTATAGTCATCAGCTAACTGCATTCACAGCTATTTTGTTTTGTCAGAATAGCATTAGAGTAGCTGAATTACATTCCCTAATATCTCTCTTTCCTTTCAGTCACCCATTTTTATTCCACAACCACATCATCTCTCACAAAGACACTGAGTATTCCTTTTCATTGTTGTTATCATTATACATTGTCACCTCTGTCTTTTTCCTCTAGCTCATCTGTTCTCATTTATCACTCTAACAGCCATCCTGAGAAAGAAAGAAAAAAGAAGATACATTCTTAAGTCATCCTCCCAAGGACTGGAAAGGTCTAAAGGTCTTCAGTGGCTGAAGATGTGTTTTAGTGTGCAGGGAGGGAGTCGATGATGATCTGGACATCTGAGGGAGTGGTTAAATGAATTAAATAACTCTTCTGATACTTGAAGGAGTCAAACTGCTATAGGAACCACGTGACAAAATGATACAATGTGCAAGTATAATAGGCAAGCCCTATTTCTTGCTAGTTTATCAGGATTCTGCTGTTTTTCAGAGGTGAAATTCCAACACATTGGAGGTGACCACTGTCCCAGACTTTTGTCCATACTCTCACACACACCCTGCCACTCATAATTATCCAGCCTCAGGGCAGATCTCTGGATGACATTCTTGGAAAAAAAATATGTGTAACTATACGCAAGACCTGGAACACTTTCAAGAGACACAGCAACAAGAGTATGCTGGCTTGGATGTTCCAAAGATATTCAAATTTTTCAGAAGCTGAGAAGGTGTCTTCCCCTGCCTTGTCCATAGATTGGGTAAGATTACTAGGAAACAACTATGCCGCCTACAAATACCAGACCAACCTTGCAACCTGTGCTACAATTGTGTCATAAGTCAACAATATCTAATGCAGCAATATGATAGATCTGATCCATTTACCCAGGGTGATAAATATCATCACGGGGAATACAACATAGTGTACATAAGGATTTAAATATTACAACTGCAATAACAGATCAACATTATGAACAGGGACTGTTTACATAATACAAAATATGCATGTAACAGAACTTTTCTAACACTCTTTGGTCAGGTTTTTTCATTATCTCAACTCTTTGAGCCCCACATTGGCCACCAAAAAGGACTTGTGATTTAGGCCCAGACAGCATCTAAGCCCCGCAACAGTCACTCACTCACTGCCCTCCCACTCACTTCCCTCATGATGGGATGGGAAGGAGAATCAAGAATGAAATGCCAATACCCATGGCTTGAGGAAAGGAGAGTTTAACAGAACCCCACAGAGAAACAACAGGATTAACAAGAAAATTAATGAACTAACATATAAATAAGCCATAAAAAACCCGACCTGCTTACTGATGCCATGAACTGAAAAAACACCATGAGAAAACTACTGCAGCAGCTCCTCCTGGCCCCTAGATAGCAGGCATGATGTTTGTATGGTATCAAATACCCCATTGACTCCTTAAGGTGTCTGACCTTGGTCTGGCACTTACCCACATCTTGTGCAAAGTTAATCCTATCCTAGATGAACTCAGGATGGTGATTTTGAACAATAATTGTTATTATCTTTTCTGATTTTGACTTTAAAATATTGTTTAAAAACCGTACTTATTGATGTAGAATTTCTGATTAATGATGCAGATGGATATAGAAAATCACTCCGAGCTACTGTTATTCTCAGAATCTTGACTGTCAGGAGCTTTACGTGGCAGGTGAATACCGCAAAATCCTACAGTAAGATTTTAAGAGAAATCAGATTGAATGCTTAAACGAGTATTCTGTATTCTTTGCAGATAGTGAACTTGTCACCTCAGAGTCGAAACCATATTTCAGAGCAAAGGTACATGGATCAAAGAATGCTGAGTTGTCACTTAGGGGCACAAATATTCAAAAAACTAGTATTTTATTTTTAAAGCTAAATACATACCAACAGTTTTGTCCTTTTTACTTATTTAGAAATGCACACTTTAGAACTTTAAAAATTACTGAGAAAAAAAACTATTAATGAACACAAAGATTTATTTTTCATGCTTGAAGGAAAAAATACATAAACTATAGTAATTAATCAAATGCATTCCACGAACCATGTTTCACATAGACCATACTGCAAACAAAATGCAATACTTCTGGCCAGTGCACTTAAAAATTAATAATAATACAAGCTTTTTCTCTTTCTAAAAGGAATAAAACCAGAAATTTTAGAAACACTTAATACAAGACAATAATTCTTCTGCCAGATGAAATTCTTTCCTTAAAAAAACCCCAAACAAACAAAACAAAACAAAAACCAGGAAAAGAAACAAAACAAGAAAAACAAACAAACAAACAGAAAAAGCCAAACCCAAATAATCAAAACAAAGCAACCAAAAAATACCAGAAAAAATCGAACTCTTACAATTTAAGTAAGTCAGATGTAAAGTGAGATAGCAAGGTCACAGCAGATATTGTAATTATTTTATTTCCATGGTTCTTATTCATCTTTACTTGGAAGATGAAGATAATAAAGTAGAGAACACAACAGAAGAGTAGGAGAGTGAACCAGTAACAGCAAAAGTGTGAGGGAAGAGAATATGTAAGCAAATAACCATGGAATTGTGGTGTTACAGATCCATCTCTTTTTAAAAGTTCTTCCTACATCTTATAAAATCAATGTTTCCTGCTTTGGCAGAGCTTTCAGCTTAGAATATGCATCTTTATCTTGTCATCTAGTTTTCCTTGATGATGTTTGGTGAAACAGGGACATACAACAGTGCTAGGTCTTTTCCTTAGCAACTCTCAGTGTAGCAGTAACTTTAAGACTATTTTTTGATTCCTTTTCAGTGCTATAAGCTTTTCTTCACATCACCTTTATCTGTTCTATAATAACTCAGAGAAACTCATAGGCCAAACTTTCTTATTCTTTGTCAATATTCACAGAATCATAGAATCATTTAGTTTGGTGAAGACCTTGAAGATCATCAAGTCCAACAGTTAACCAAGCACTGCCAAATCCACCACTAAATGTAAGCACGATATCTATACATCTTTTAAATGACTCCACAGATGCTGATTCAACCACTTCCCTGGGGAACCTGTTCCAATGTGTAACACTTTCAGTAAAGAAATTTTTCCTAATATCTTCTCTAAACCTCCTGTTTCCTCCTGTCCTATCACTTGTTACTTGGGGGAAGAAACTGACACTGGCCCCACTACAACCTCCTTTCAGGTAGTTGTATAGAGTAAGAAGGTCTCCCCTCAGCTTCCTTTTCTCCAGACTAAACAACCCAGGATCCCTCAGCTGCTCCTCATAAAACCTGTGGTCTAGACTCTTCACCAGATTAGTTGTCCTTCTTTTGACACACTCCAGCACTTCAATGTCTTTTTTGTAGTGAGGGCCCAAAAACTGAATACAGTGTTAGAGGTGTGACCTCACAGATGCTGAGTACAGGGGCTGAGTACCATTGAACTTAGCCTATTGATCCATTCTGTCCAGATGCCTCTGTAGAACCCTTCTACCCTCAAGCAGACCAATATTCAGACCCAACTTGATGTCATCTGCAAACTTACTGAGGGTGCACACCGTCCCCTCATACAGATCATTGATCAAGATACTAAAGAGAACTGAGGCCTAGGGAAACACTAGTTGTGGCTGGCCTCCAAATAAGTTTAACTCCATTCACCACCACTCTTGGGCTCAGCCATCTAGCTGCTTTTACATCCAGCAAAGAGTATGCCCGTCTAAACCATAAGCAGCCAGTTCTCCAGGAGAATGCTGTGGGAAACAGTGTCAAAATCTTTACTGAAGTCTGTGTAGGCAGCTGTGGTGGGTTTAAAGGCTCTTCCCAACCGTCATGCACGGCAGTTAAAGGAGAGGTCTCTGAATTGGAAGGTAAAAACTAAAAACTGCTTTAATAATAACAACAGATATAAATGAGACAAATAGAAACATATACAGGAACCAAAATACTGAACTGTCCCAATGCCAGCTTCTAGTCCCAGTGTTAGCTTCCAGTGGATTCAGCACAAACAGTCCAAAGTAGCAGCTCACGTGGGCAGCCCAACACAGAGGGAGAGCACAGGTGGCTTCCAGCAGCAACCAAATCCAGGCAGAGGGAGAAGAGAGGAGGCTTCCTCGTGGCTACGAGTTAAAACCAAAAGTCCCCAGAAAAACCCAGCATTCCCCTCGCTTCCCCCCCCCGGGGGGGAGGGTTTGCCGTGTCCTTGATTCAGGAATCTCAGGTTTCTTAAAGGGACAGTCCAGGCAAGGTGTGGGGGGGAAATCTGATATGATATTATGTATGTTAATGGCATACTGCTCTAACCCAAACCATAACAGCAACATCCACAGCCTTTCCCTCATCCACAAAGTGAGTCACCTTGTCATGAAGGAGATAGGTTAGTCAAGCTGCATGATCGTATGATCAATAATTTACCAGCTGCTTTGCTATAGCCACACAAGCTAGTGACGTAAAAACAGACCCCAAATGCCTGTGTTGTTCACAGCTCCCTTAGTTGCCTGCTGTTATAATATCATCTCAGCAGTGCCTTTATCTATGCATTGATCATGCTGCTATCATGGAGCTTGACCCAAAGCCTCATTTTCAGTTGTATAAGTCATCATTGCCCATTCCACACAATCGATTTTACTGAGTGGCTACATTATGTGCTGAGAAAAATGCAATATGGTGATGAGCAACAGGGTAGTATCTAAAAGAAAACAAATTTTTACTGTTTTGTAAATAATAGCTGTGAAACCTGTGCATCATTTGTTGTTGACCTCATTCTAATTCTTTTATAGCAGGTGTCACCTTGCTATATAAATGGTGTGAAACTATACGGGATAAGAGTATTATCAGCACAGAACAGTAATGCCAACACTTGCTGCGTAGGAGGAAGAGCTCTGGGAGAAAAATGTACTTCCACAGGAGCGAAAGATTGTTGTAAGCATTAACTGTTCCACCTGAACAAATAACATGGTTTAGAGATGAGGTTACTTCTTTGGCTGTGCTTTCTCTAACATAAACACATAACAACAAAGTTTGCATATTAAAAAGCCCCTCAGCAGTATACTCTTGCAACTGCATCTTGGGCTGTATTAGCAAGTATTCAGAAAATCAGGGAAAGCAATTCTTCCCCTCTGACATTTATAAGCCCATATCTGCAGAAGTATGTCAGTTTTTGGGCACCAAAGAATGTTGATACAAGACTGTCAGCAAAATTTTGTCAAAGAGGACCACCATGATAAGCAGGTTGAAGCACAAAAGGAGAGACATAAAGAGGAGGATTTATTTAGACTGAGGAAGAGAAGGCTGAGAGGGGACCTTATTGCTGTATAGAGGTACCTAACGGGAGAGTACAGAGAAAACGGAGACAGACTCCTCTAGAAAATAAATAGTGGTAGGACAAAAGGCAACAAAACCGAGCTAGAGTTTAGTAATGTTGAGGGAGCTGGGTCTCTTTAGCTTGGAGAAGAGGAGACTAAGTGGTGACCTCATCTACGCTTTTAAGTATGTGAAGGGCACCTGTCAGAGGGATGGGGTCAGGCTCTTCTCGGTGAAGCCTAGTGACAGGACAAGGGGCAGCTGTTTTAAGCTGAAGCATAGGAGGTTCTGTGTGCATACACGTAGAAATGTTTTCCCAGTGAGTGTGCCAGAGCACTGGAATGGACTGCCCAGAGAGGTTGGTGAGTCTCCTTCTATGGAGGTATTCAAAACCCGTCTGGATGAACTTCTGTGTGAACTGGTCTAGGGAATTGTGCTGTGGCAGAGAGGTTGGACTAGATAATCTTTCGAGGTCCCTTCCAACTCCTAACATTCTGTGATTCTGTGATATTAAGGAGAAAAAAAAAAAAATCTCCATGAGTGTTTCCTGCCACTGGCACAAGTTACTCACAGAGGCTGTTGGATCTCTATCATAGAGATACTCAGAACAGGACAAGACCCTAAGCACCCTGGTCCAGCTGGACCTTCTGAGAGCAGAAGGATGGTCTAAATGACCTTCACAAGTAGTTTTCAACGTGTAAGTCTTACACATAAATGTTCCTATGAAAAAATTCAAACCCCAGCCTAGGTAAAATACTCCAGTATGTGAAAAGAAGGTAAGAAAAAGAACACTTCAGAATTTTGCATCAAGATTGTTTAATCTGTGTAGCAGATGCCAGTATTTGGTTCACAAGAAGAAATATAAAACCATTAAAATATGTAAAAATATAATAGTAGATATGTTTACGAAACATCTTTATTATTTTCAAAGCAGCCAAGGAAATAATCACCTGTTTGGGGCATTCTAGATGCTTTCATTGTAATTATGCTTGTCATTGCAGTACAATTACATTGCAATTGATTCTCTCAGATTAAGGTGCTTTATGACTGCTGTACTGACATAATATTTTATCTTGTCCGCCACAGCATATGATGTTATGTTATGACATAAAGTTATGCAACATAAAAAAAGAAAAATCATCATACGCTCTGACAATTTCAGTAGTGCAAAACATTTTTTTGCTTCTAATCCAAGCCTCAGAACCAAAGACAACATATCAGTTGTTAATCATGACTTGTATTAATACAGAATCATATAATGACAGAATCACAGAATGTTAGGGGTTGGTAGGGACCTAGAAAGATCATCTAGTTCAACCTACTTACCAGAGCAGGATCACCTAGATGAGGTCACACATGAACGAGTCCAGGCAGGTTTTGAATGTCTCCAGAGAAGGAGAATTCACAACCTTCCTGGATTGTAATACATTACTTCCTAAAAGAAACAAAAGGCTCCAGAAATACTATTTTTCTTTTCTTATAAATAGTTGTTTCCTTGTTTTTTGATATAAGGCTATCAGACATTCTACACAAAGATTACTTTAAAAATTTTCTGTTTTAACAGCATACTTTTAAAATATTAAGGATGTTCCCTTTCTATCATGATGGCTACTATGGCAGTAGAAGGTCCTCCTATATATATTAAATTCTAAAACTAGCAGACCAAGTCAGACTAATCTGAATCAGAACAGAGGTTGAAGAAATAATGGAATTGTAAGTAGTTTCTCTGAATGCAACAAACAGCCTTTGATGAAATAGTCTCACTATTTGCCCTCTTACATAATGCTCACGATCACAGTATTCAAGCATCTCACATATATAAATATGTTTGTCTACACATGGGATGTCCAGAAAGAATTGTAATGGATGTTCTTTGCTCACTTACTTCTTGATTGACTATCTCCAATCTACTGCAGTTCTTAAGTTCATTGTTACAGTAGCTACAGTATTTGATTTTTTTTTTCTGTAAAGGTTGCATATTTATGTCCTTACAGACAGACTATATATCACCTCTAATGATTTCTTGAATATATAGTATTTTAAAGACTTTATTGATAAAAGCATAAATGCCATTTCAAGACAGACTGAGCCTAATATACCAGAATGTTAGCTTATCAATCACTTTTACAAGCTCATCTCTCACTTACACAAATACAACAAATTCAATGTTGCTTTGTGTCTATCCATTGAGTGTTGATACCATGTAATTTGGTAACTGTTTATATTTCATCATGTTACTCTTCTCTGTCCATCCATTCACTGGATCCCTTTCTTTTTGTGATAAAGTAGTACAAGCCTCTCACCTTCACTCTGAGGACAGAAAGACCATCTTCTGCTCTTCCTGTCATCTGTATTTCCATATCAAGAATATTTCTGCAGACCACCAGCCTATGCTGACAGCTTCCTTCATGTCCTTCAGATAAGCACAACGAGGCTTTTTCAACTGCTTCCCAACAGTCTGCCTACAAATATATGAACAGTTAAAAAAAATGGTTTCACTTCAAATGTCTCCTTGGGTTTTTCTTGTCATGTGTTGCCTACATGATGTTACAGAATCACAGAATTATCAAGGTTGGAAGAGACATCTAAGATCATCAAGTCCAACCAACAACCTTTCACCGTCATCTAAAATCATGTCCCTAAGACTGAATCAAGTTCCTAAGTACTATAGCTAAGTTGCTAACAGTCTAAATGGTTGCTATGTGCTTTTGCCTACAACAATGGTTCCTGTAGTTTCACTTCTTCCTTGACTATCACATTCCATGAGTTACTCAATTTGAAATTTCTTTTAAGACCATTTTCAGTCTATTTCTACAGCATCAAGATTTATAAATTGAATAAAAGACAGCTTTTGTTATAAAAATGAATAATATTTACTACAGATTTATATTATAAGTTAATAAAATAATAAAGACAGATTTAAGTTAAAGCCATCATACATAATTCATCTGAGAAGCTTTTTTATCTTGTCATTACTTAGGGTTTCTGTATGCAAAATGAGCATATAGTTTTCAATGGAAATCAGAAGTAGGGAACACCTATTAAAGAAGAAACCATTCAGTATGCAATTCATTCCTGCTTAGCTTGGTAGAGCCTGTTCTGCCATTCTGAGTTTCTTATAACCACCATATATGTGGTGGGTTTAAAGGCTCTTCCCAGCCCCCCACGCACAGCAGGTAAAGGAGAGACTGGATTGGAAGTTAAAAACTAAAAACTGCTTTAATAATAATAACAGATATAAATGAAACAAAATATAAACAGGTACAGGACCCAAGATACTGAACCGTCCCGATGCCAGCTCCCAGTGGAATCAGCACAAGCAGTCCAAAGCAGTGAGATAGCACACGCAGGTTTCAGCACAGGCAGGCAGCACGCAGCTCGGCCGGAAGTCCCAGCAGGAAGAGCTTCCTCGTGGTCCCAATCAACAAAAGTCCCCCGGAGAAACCCAGCATTCTCCCCCCACCCCCCGGAGGGGGGGTTTGCAGTGTCCTCAACTCAGGAATTTCAGGTTTCTTAAAGGGACAGTTCAGGCAAGGTGTGTGTGTGGGGGGCGATAACTAATAACAGTGCTATGTATGTGGTGGTGGAATATCTTTTAGAGAATACAGTTACTGAACAGAATTAATTCTGTTCTAATCCAAACCATAACAATATATCATTTCACAATGTGGTGTCTGAGTAAGTAAGAAAGGGAAGTTTGAAGTAACTGTTTGGAATATCTATTTTTGTTAGTCAAGTCCTGCAAATTGGCTTTGTGTCAGCATTAAAAGACTGCTATTAACAACTGTCTTGTTTTCATTGCTCATGTACTGAGGGAATATAGTTAGTTTGCATACTTCCTAAACTGGAGAAAAATGAATAGAAGAAAATAGAATTGGGAAGCAGTCCATATTTGTAAAGGCGTTGTCAAATGGTTTCCAGCCTCAAGAGTTTAACAAAAATCCAGAACAACTTCTGAGACACTTTAATCTCAGTATAATACAGCCATTATCAGCCCAAGAAATTCTGAGTGAGAGATTATGTATGTTTACTAGCTTGAGATCAGTTAAAAAGCTGTGTGACAAAAGAAATGAAAAAATGTCTTTTTTTTTTTTTTTCTAAAATAAATCTTGGATTTTGACAGGCCTTGGACTAAGAATAAAGCTGAGAACTTACACCTTTTTGGAATACAACGTTCTAGTTAACATTCCAGTCTGTGGCCGACATATCAATCCCTGATTTGATGTGAAATTATATATAGTCATTTTTTCTTATCATCTACCTACACCTACCCTGCAATAATGCTGAAAAAAACCCTGTGGGAATGTTATCATTAGGAAGAAATTTGCCAGCTGTTATATATTGATTTAAAAGTGTCATTTTAAGTGTCACAATATTACTAAATTTATTTTTCACTTCCATAAAATATTTAAGGAATAACCTACCTATATCAGGTGTTTTGGCAACAAGATTTTAGCCTTATTACTCAGATTAATGTCTTTATTATGTATGCAATCACTTTTGAATCACCTGTAACTTTTGGAAAATTTAATAGTATAAAAAAACCTTGTGAGTATAGAAATCCAGCGATTCAATATTATGGAAAGAAATTGAAAGATGATAGTACTAAGAAGAACAAGACAGGTGTCTCTAACATTTTTCAAAGCATCAGTTTGTCTCAAAAAGAAAGAGGAACAAAATTATTGATACCACAACCACTTAATGTTGCTCAGAAAGAGGACTGTTATTTTGGAAACTGGAAAGATCAGTATTGAACAGATTTTCTCAGTGTTCATTATATTTTCCTCTGAGTCTTACTTTGAGGCTGCAGACGTTCAGATTGTATGTACAGTTTCATTTAATAACTTGGAAGAGAGAAGAAAACCCATCTGATGTTACTCTGTTCCAAAGATTTTATAGTTTAGGGAGGGTATTTATTGGTTAACAGAAGTGTCAAATCCCATTTTTTTTGTTTGAAAAGTAGATTCAATGAAAGTATTTCCTTTAAGCCCATACTTTATCAGTCAGCATCTGCTTTCTAAAATACCTCATCTAGCTCTAAGAATCATTCACTCCAAAGACTGAATCATTTCACACATAGAAAACTGTTGCTGGCTTCAAAGTTTTGTAAGTTGACATCTAATATATATTGCTATTATTTTCTTTATTAGTGGGTGATAGATGAGACTGAGGCTGAACTGCAAAGAATTAATTGTTCTTTAATGCATTTGGCAACTCACAGATATTCAAACTCAATTAGTGTTATAGTGCTTCTTAATTTTATACTGCTGTGGTATTCAGGTTTCTGAAAAGAAAGTATGGATTGGAAACTTGTCTAAATGTAAGAAAGCTAAAAAGTGTTAATATTCCATGGCAGAAATAAAATATTTTTTCCCCCTACTTAAATATTGCCACTTAAGTTTCTATGAAATATAATAGCCCGTGTTGCCCAGGTGGCTTTCTCCCCTGGTATATTGATTAAATATTTACTCTGTTTAAGAGTCAACAGAGCACAGAAAAATCTCAGAAAATACATTTTTAAACATTCTTTAAAGGGTTGTATTACAAATTATTTTTAAATAGAACTCTGTAAAATGAATGGTTTTTGTATGAAAAAGAATGTATCATGTTTCTTGAAAAGCCAGATGGCTGCACAAATTTAGGGTTTGAATTCACATTTACAGATATTTACTATGTACAAAGATGGAGGAAAAACTCCACCAGACTGTCACGAGCCGGTCTGGGATCGGCACGGGGTTTGATTCGTATTCTTGGGAACAGAATAAAGACTCAAAACGGAGTCACATGCCAGACAGTTTATTTGCCCGACAACAGGTTTGCAAAGGTGAAAGAGAGAGAGAAAGAGAGGGAGAGAGAGAAAGTGGTTACAATAGTTACCACCACGGGCCCAGGTCAGTTAAAGGCACAGTTCATCGTTTCTTCCTGCGGGAATGGGGGGGCTCGCTCCTCCACAGGTCGTGTCCTTCGTGTCCCTGTCGTGTCCCATAAATCGAGTGCGTGGTGGTGTCTGTCTCTCCGAGTGTGTGTGCCCCCAAAGTGTGTCTTTCTCACCTTATATAGGGCCAAACATTACACATTCATTGTATTTCCCAACCTGTCTATGCATATACATTATCTGTCCCCGCTTCACATGCAAATGAGGGCTCTGCCCCTTTGAGCAAGCGCAGTGTCTCATGGTAGTGGTCGTCAGGGGTCGTGAGGATGAAGTAAGTCATCTTCAGGATGAAGTAAGACGTCTTCCTCCAGACTGAACTTTTGAACTCAGTCCTTTGCGCACACTCAGTGGTCCATTGGTCCTCATCCAGCCAGTGAGCCCAGTCCTAGCTGGTTTGCAAACTGCAACATCGTTGCCTTGATAAGGCCGTCACATAAATCTTCTCCTCCCGTTAGTGATAAAGCTGAAGAAGAAAACCTGTTCTTCCCCCCTACACATGCCTATCAGCAACCTTCACAGTTCTCACAAGTAACCCCCACCATGGTCTGCAGCTGTCCAGAAGCCACAGTGATGGTAGTTTTACCTTTGGCCATGTTGAGACATTAGTCCCTTCAGACACAATCTCTTACACAGACAACCAAAAAAATCCAGACCCTGTTTCAGATGGTCAAAATGCCAATTAGAGATTAGAGATCAGTGACATCAAAAACGGTTACTTTAGTGCATCTGCGATTTATTATTAAACAAAATGACATACAAGCTTTATGGGAGGTATTCATGTGACAAAAGTCTACAAAAGAGGAATATTATTGCAACATTACTGTAGAATCTAGATTCATCTACCATAGTTTAGTTCCTTTTTGCTGAAGTACTCACAAACAGATGGTGTTTCAAAATTTTAAGGAATTTGAAAAAATGGCAAAAAGAAAAATATTTGCAGATGACACAAAGCTGAGTGGTGTGGTTGATACGCCAGAAGGGTGAGATGCCATCCAAAGGGATCTGGATAAACTTGAAGAATGGGCCCAAGAGAATAAAATGGAGTTTAATAAATCTAAATGTAAGGTCCTGCACTTGGTTAGGAGTAATCCTGGCTATGAGTACAGACTGGGTGAGGACCTCATTGAAAGCAGCCGTGCAGAGAAGGACTTGGGGGTCCTGATAGATGGAAAGCTGGATATGAGCCAGCAATGTATATTTGCAGCCCAGAAAGCCAACCGCATCCTGGACTGCATCAGGAAAGGTGTGACCAGCAGGTCTAGGGAGGTGATCCTGCCACTCTACTCTGCCCTTGTGAGGCCCCACCTGGAGTACTGTGTACAGTTCTGGGCTCCTCAGCAGAAAAAAGATGTGGACCTGTTGGAGCGAGTCCAGAGGAGGGCCACAAAGATGATTAGAGGACTGGAGAACCTCCCCTACGAGGAGAGGCTGAAACAGTTGGGGTTGTTCAGCCTTAAAAAGAGAAGTCTCTGAGGGGATCTCATAGCTGCCTTCCCATACCTAAAGGGGGACTATAGGATAGAAGGGGAGAGACTTTTTAGGTTCTCAAACTGTGATAAGACAAGGGGAAATGGCTACAAGCTACAAGAGGGGAAATTTAGATTAGAGATTAGGAGGAATTTCTTTACCAGGAGGGTGGTTAGGCACTGGAATGGGTTGCCCAGAGAGGTTGCGGATGCCCCATCCCTGGCGGTGTTCAAGGCCAGGCTGGATGTGGCCCTGGGCAACCTGTTCTAGTGATTGGCATCCCTGCCCATGGCGGGCTGGTTGGAACTAGATGATCTTTAAGGTCCCTTCCAACCTGAGCCATTCTATGATTCTCTGATTCTCTGATTTATTTAGATGGGAAATGCAGGCGTAAGTAAGTTTTGTCAAAAGATAGGCAAGCTATCTGTAGATAAGCCATGAGAGAAAACCTGTTCTTTGAAGGATTTGCTCAATAACTACTATCAAAACACTACATTTCTCAGTACTGTGGCAAAATACTCTCTACCAGCTCTAATCTGAAGGCATCATTTATTAGAGTTTATTGTGTGGCTTAACCTTTTTTCTGAAATGACCAGGGGGCAAGACTTTTCTTTACATTGACTTTCTTTGTACTGTTACGATAAACACAGAAGTCTGTTAGGAATCATATTGAAATAAACAGTGTGGGTTTGTTTTTAGTTTGCTTGTTTGTTTGTTTTCCTACAAGCCACAGTGGGAATGCTTTGATAACAAGTTATACTTCAAACATTGTGCTGTTTTCAGTCTTAAACAAAATTTGTTGGTTTTCACTGAACTTATGAATTACAATTTTTTGTTTGTACCATAAGTTCTTGTTCCATTTTACAATTGTAAGAAAGTACACCTTATAAAATCTGACTCATTACAGGTACAGGAAAAGACATTATTCAAAGCAGAACAGGATATTAAAATATATAGAAGTGGCAAGTGTGCCAATCTAATTCCTACAATTTGTGTGTATGTTAACCTTTTAAAAAATAATATAAAATACATTTTAAAAAATCAAAAGAAAACAAAATATTATATATTAGGGACAGTAGCTACTATATTCTTTCCCCTTATTTTTCTTTTCATGTATAATATTGTTTTAATATTTTCCATCTTTTCATACAGTTAAAGTTTGCAAGACCTTTTATATATTTCTTCTATAGTTATTATGTAGGAGTGAATTATGTATTTATATTTGACTATGTTATGTAAATAAAATGAAAAACAAACTGTAAAATAACTTTCTTTTAGGAAATTAGAAATCTGAAATATAGTGAACAATAAAACTAACTGGAATATGGTGGGCAAAGCTGGGTGCAAGCTGTATTCAGTGCTATTCTGATCATTGTTCTACAATAGTTTTTAGGGGTTGCTCTGTCAGGTTGCTCTGTCACTGCTTCAGTTTGGACCCAGGTTACACATCTGCAGTGAATCTTCTCATGATTCCCACTATATACTCTGAGGCAGCCTCTCATGAACCCAGGCCTTTTCATATGAAAGATCTTGGAAATATGTTTCAGGTGTTATATCCACAAGCAGGGATTCCTTCCTTGGGACTATAACAGACCCCCTTAAATTAGTATAGTGAGGCCCACTGTTTTGCTCATACAAGAGGAGAAACTGGTCACTTAATTTCTTAGCTGTATCACACTTCTACCTATTTAAAAAAAAACCCCAAAATAAACAAAACTAGCACAACAAAACAAAACAAAACCAAAAAGCAAACCCAATAACCACACTCATAAACACACAAACCAACAAAAAGCCACAACAAAACTACATAAATCAAAACCAAAAACAAACCATAAAGCAAACAAAACCACAAAGAAAACCAAAATAACAGTTAATTCTTAAAGAAACTTTCCAAGTCAATATATATATACTTGCTTGGAAATTAAAGTGAATCAAACCAATAGACAACCTTTAAGAATGATAGTTCTTAGGAGTCTGCTTACCCAGCAAAATCTATTATTAATAAAATGCAGTTGTTCTGTGAGCAGTTGTTAATGTTTGAAGGCTTGTAAAATTGCTGAGTTTAAGAGAGAAAAAAATTAATATTTTTCTGACAAGTTAATGTGAACTCTCACAGTCCAGTTGTGTGCTTTGCAATATATTTGCCAGCCAGACACTGTCACTTATTTCTCTGGCTGTTTTGAAGGTCTTGCATTTAAAGCATCAGTCCTAGTGCAATTTATATTTTTTTGGATCTGGTGTATCAATGTACAAAATGCTGAGAGAAGAAAGTGTCTTTTGAAAAAGACCCAGAATCATACTTTTCAGAACAACAGCAAAGACTTGGTTAGAGATAACAAAGCTATCCAGAAAATTATGCAAGATTTTTAACGATATACTTGACATACTTATAATCAGGTTTCTGATTCTTTTATTTCTTCCTATGTAATAACTCAGAGACATCTGTTCCATTCTTGTCTCTTCTTTTACTTGTGGTGATAATACTGCTGAAATTTGTACAAAGAGAGTTCTGTCTCTTGTGAATTGCTTGAGAATTAAAAAATACTTTGAAATTGAATTGGAATTTACAGTTTTCATTTCTGCATATTTTTTTCAGAAGGCAGGTTGTCTCTCTCCTACTTCTGTTTCTCAGTAATACTTAAGATCAGAAGGATTTATTAAGGAATACTTAGTATAAGTTAAAATGCACAACTAGATATCATAGTTCTGGAAATATCTATTTTAACACTCTGGAAACATTTCTTTTATTGACTTTGAAAACCCATGCTGTAGGTGATTTTCATGAAAGAGTGTAATTGGTTGTGAAGTAGTTGATATTCCAGAGTCTCAGTTGTCGTTTTGTAAATGCAAATTTGAAAAAAAAAAAAAATCTAAAAAGAAGAATTAATGTTAGAAAAGTTTGAAGATTGCTTTGTAATCCAGTATAAAGTCAGAAGCTTACTGTTGCTCTACTGCATAAATAATTTCAACAATTTCTTTTCTTTTTTTTTTTGGTAGGGATGCAGAAACTGAAATTGTTATTAACATGGAGGTGGTGGAGGCAGTTACAGGGTTAATCTTAAGTGCTAAAAGCAACAGTTACCATAAAAAAGGATAGTATTTTTTTGTGAGCAGAAACTAGTTTTATGAATCCTTATGTAGGATAAAGGATGGGATATCCAGATATTAATTTCTCTTCTATCAAATACTAAAAGAAAGAAACAAAACCAAGATCATAAGTGGGGAAGCCTTCAGAGTTGCAACAGGCAAACAAGCACAAAGAGAATTTGGTAAATGAAACCATCTACACTAGGAATCGATATTCATAAATTGGTTACTACTGAGATTTAATTAACAAGTCAGTACTGAGAGAAGAACCAATTATTGAAACACAGAGAGTTAACCAGGGAAGCAGAATCCTGACCCAAACCTTTTAAAAAGATTCTTGTTTATAGAGAGGAAGTGGTTTTGCTTTTCTTGTTTGTTTCAAACAGCAGTCAAAATATTGAAAATTATTCCTGGATAGTTTGGTGGTGAATTTTATGTTGGATTGCCCTCCAAATTGCTTCCAAATTTATTTTAACATAATTTTCTCTGAAAAATAAGCTAAAAACCTTAGGAAGACTTGTTTTCCTCTATCCCCATCCTCCTCTCCATTTTTCTGTCCATGCTGGCTCTTTGATACTTGAAAAATAGTATCTCTATGTATAGGCCTATGTGTAGACCCAAGATCATCAGAAGATATAAAAGTTCTTCCAGTGTAAAATCATAAATAGATATTTCTTATTTTTCAACACATATCCTGAGCTGGAAGAGTAATCTTCCAGAATACTTTTGGCTTTGTTTGTTTGTCTGACTTTGTAATGTTAGGTGATGCTTATTATTAAAACATGTCCTTTTTATTGGATTATATACCACTTTAACAAGGAAGTTCTGTAGTGCAGCCCTGAAGTTTCCAGTGAAGACTGGATACTTAGCACAACAGGCAATAAAAATTAGTCATTTCCTAACAAGCAGATTTTAAAACTTACATAGTAATAAATATAATTCCACAAAATATACATTAAAAAATTACTAGGTAATAAAATACTTCTTTGATAGGTTTATGTGTTTTATTCCCTGGAAACAACTGTCTGTCTGCAGTCAGAGCGGAAAATGGCTGTTCACCTTGTACAGTTTTATAAAAGACCCTACTGCTTTTCTAAGTAAATTATTTTTTGTAGCCTGAAGCTACTAACAGTACCTGAAGAATTAATAATGGTGTTGGCACAGGTCAGCTCATATCCTGCCAATTCTCTCTCACACTGAGTGCACACACTAAGAATACAGTACTTCCAACTCCAGTGGGTTTTATTTCATTTGCTGGTAGTGATGATGGTAGTAATCTTAAGTGAATAGCAGAACAAGAGGGCACTAAAAAAGATACAGCTGAAATACATTTATGATCAACAGAAGAAATACATCCTTAAGTAGAAATTGTCAGGACTGCAGCAAAAAGCCCTTGTAAGAGTTTGGGTTATTAGCTACTCCATCAGTACTTTCCTGAGGGAGTCCAATTTGTTCTTCTCAGAGCTGGCAAAATTAACTGATTTTACCTAACTGAAATATAGATAGAAGTTTGAAAAACAAACAAAAAACCCAACAAACCCAACAAACCCAACAAAAAAATATTCGAATGTCATTTGGCTAGCTCCTGATTTATCAGTGTATTGAATTGTCATCTTTCTAGCAGGCTTGAAAAGTTCAATGATATTCCAGTACACTTATTTGGGGAGGGAATCACAGAATGTTAGGAGTTGGAAGGGACCTCGAAAGATCATGTAGTCCAACAACCCTGCCAAAGCACAATTCCCTAGACCAGGTTGCACAGAAGCATATCCTGACAGGTTTTGACTATCTCCACAGAAGGAGAGTCCACAACCTCTCTGGGCAGTCTGTTCGATGCTGGGAAAAAATTTTTACGTGCATTCACACGGAACTTCTTATACTTCAGCTTGCAGCCATTGTCTCTTGTCTTGTCACTGGGCTTCACTGAGAAGAGCCTGACCCCATCCTCATTACAGCCACCTTTCACATATTTATAAGCATAGATGAGGTCACCNACTTGGCCTTGTTGAATTTCATTCAATTTTCTCCCTGCCCAACTCTCCAGCCTGTCTAAGTCTCACTGAATGGCAGCACAACCCTCCACCCTGCTTAGTATCATCAGCAAACTTGCTGACAGCGAACTCTCTTCCCTCATCCAGGTCAGTAATGAATAGATTGAAAAGTACTGGTCCCAGTACCGACCCCTGAGGGACTCCACTAGACACACACCTGCAACTAGACTCCATCCCATTGACCACAACTCTCTGACTTCTGTCCTTCAACCAGTTCACAATCCACCTCACTACCCAATCAGCCAGACCACACTTGCTCAGTTTAGCTGCAAGGATGTTGTGGGAGACACTGTCAAACACTTACTGAAATCAAGATAAACTACATCCACTGCTCTACCATCATCTATCCACCTGGTTATGTCCTCATAAAAGGCTATCGGGTTGGTCAAACATGACTTCCCCTTGGTAAACCCATGCTGCTTCCAATGACCCCCTTATTCTTGATATGCCTAGGGACAGAGTCAAGGATAAAGTGTTCCATCACCTTTCCAAGGATGGAGGTGAGGCTGACCAGTCTAGAGTTACCTGGCTCCTCCTTCTTGCCTTTTTTGAAGACTGGAGTGTCATTTGCCTTCTTGCAATCCCCAGGCACCTCTCCTGTTCCCCAGGACTTATTAAAGATGACGGAGAGTGGCATGGCAATGACTTCTGCCAGCTCCCTCAACAACCGCGGGTGCATTCTATCAGGTTCAATGAATTTATGGATGTCCAGATGGCTTAGCTGCTTCCTAACCCAGTCCTCCTCATCTAAGGAAAACTCCTCCAATATCCTAACATCATGTGGGGGCCCCGGGGTCTGAAGGTTGTGTTTTCTTTAGATTTACTTCTAAGGGTTTATGAAGCTAACCTGGAAAGTGGGTTTAGAAGTTTTAGGAATATTTGATTATTAGGACTGAATACCTTCTGGGTTTTTGGGTTTGTTTTTTGTTTTTTGGGGTTTTTTTGTATGTTTGTTTGGTTTTTTCATAAAACTGAAATGGGATTCTGGGGTATATTAGAAGGGGTGTGGTTAGTAGGTCAAGAGAAGTTCTTCTCCCCCTTTACTCTACCCTGGTGAGGCCACTTCTGGAATATTGTGTCCAGTTCTGGGACCCTCAGTTTAAGAAGGATAGGGAACTGCTTGAAAGAGTCCAGAGCAGAGCCAGGCCACAGTCCCATAATAGAAATCACTATGCAAACAAATAATAAAATTATAATCCCTGTGGTGTTAATCTTGCAACCCAAATAATAGCCTGGCACTTCAACAGTGCTAGCTTAAAGTATATCAGTGAAATTTTATTCCCATTAAACAATAAGTATTTAAGCATTATGAAATCTGTATGAATATGAATACGATTTGCATCAGAAATTTATATATATAAAATTATAATTTTAACACAGTGGTATAATTTTGAAGTGACAAACATTGTATTATGGTAAAATGTTGCAATTAAAAAGAAGTAAATACTAAAAATCTTTATTTTTAAGAGAACATAAGACTTCTCTGGCAACACAGTTATTTTCCATATGAAAATGTGTTGAAAAGCCTCCTTTTGGTGAGATCTGATCTAAGTTTGGAACTTTTTTTTTTTTTGCATTGGAAAGGGAGATTATGATATTGCTAATCATTCCTAAAATCAAATTAAAGCTCATACGCATATCAACAAGAGTTTGTTTACTGCCTTAATTTCTGTCTTATCCAAATTGAAATAATGAATTTTATTTGATAAAAACTATTGTGGCTCAATTTAGACACGTCATACTAACCTTACTAATGCTGCCAGAAGACCTGTAGACAGCACAGCTTCTAAGAAAGATCAAAGGTAATAAACTAGAATACATGAAAGCCGTGCTCACATTTAGTGATATATGCTAGCAGCAGGTGGTGCTGTACCTCTAATTTAATGACAAACTGCAGCTGTCCCCCCCGCAACATGTGCATGGATATAAAAATATGGTCCAAGTTCCATCTGCCTTCGTACCAACAATAGGTAGATAAACCCAGAAACATATTTATTAAAAAAAAATGTATATATTCATATAAATGTGTGTGTGTATAAGTATATGATGTATGCTCTTTGTGATTTAAAAATTCTTGTGAGAGTTTTCTTCTTGTCTTTGTGAAACTTTATAGTGCTAGTTGTCAGGAGGTTAGTGTGTATTGCTTCCTATAGCCAGAATTAGTCTTCTCAAATGTGCCACTCCTCTTCTGGAGGAGAAACTCTTTGGTTGAGATTTTGTTTGTTGGTTTGTTTGTTTGTTTTTCCTTTTCAGCTCTACTGAAGGGGCAGCAAAGCACAAAAATGTTGTGTAATTTTCCTGGGAAGATTTTGGGCTTCCCTCCTCAAAATCAGCTCATGCTTCCTGTATGGTTTCATTATGGGGTAGTTCTTCTCAGGCTGCTGCCTTATACAAGTATCTTTGTAGATGCTACTTAGAATTCTGTATGTAGAGGTGAATTTTAATGTCTCTGACAAGAGTTGTCTGAATCAGTAGTAAATTACAACAAATGACCACATTCCTAGAGGACCTTGTAAAGATATCCAAGTGAACAGTGAATCATATGAAGTACAAAGCAATTCTTTTAACCTATCTAAAGGAAGCATTAACAGTCATGTTAATCAAAGACACAGAATGTTATAAAGCTCTTAAGATTTCTCTCTCCATAATCATTTCTATTATGAAGCTTCGTTTCTGTGTAGGCATAACTCCACTGGCAAACAAGAGTTTCAAATAAAATATTATATATGAAAACAAAGCCTACATGTAATGTATGAAAATGGTAGTGTATTAAAAGTCAATTTATGAGAGTTAATAGGAGACTTCTGTGACCTCTTAGGTTAAAACATAGTGACTAATTAAATCTATGAATTTTCTGGTTGTATATTATTATGAATGATGAGTCAGAGAATAGTATTTTATACAAAAAATATGCCTGTTAATTGAAATCTGCCTTAAGTGATTCTGTGTCAAGCTGACCACTATAAAGATATCACTACCATTTCATTGACATTTGAGACTTCTTTTCTATTTCATGAGAAAAAAAGGTTATTCTTAACATCTGGAGGTTCCTAAAACACTTATGAAAGTATTTCTTTGAATATCTATTTAAATATCTACCTGATAAAGCTAAGGGAAAACCAAAGTATTCATTGCATTCAGTTTGCTGTCCAATGGACATAAAGAAGGATGTTATTGACAACCTATGTATTACTGGGAGCTGGATACGTAATATATTTACTCTGGAAATTTAGGAAGCTTTCAGTTTTATTGAGAGAGAAACAAAAGAGTTACGAATTCTTTCAATAAAGAGCATGTTACATATTGTGCTTAAATGATGTAATGTAAGATCATTGCTTTGTAATTAGAACTAAATAAATGCATGCCAGTTAGACACTGAACAAACAGTAGTAGTAGTTGAAGGAAATAAATGAGAATTCTTAACATACCTGAAGCTTTCTAACACATTAGGTATAAAAACAACGTTGATTTTATAAGTGTTTTCAGGACTGCTGCTAATGATTTTTTTTTCTTTAGGTAGGTTTACATATAAGATAAATAATATAAATCAAAATAAGATAAATCAAAATAAAGACAAATGTTTATTTTCCCTTCCTTCACAGAGCTGAAATTTAATTTGATGCTTTTATATCAGTGGATTAAGACCCTATATGGTAGGGCCTAACAGATGAGCATGGGTTAGAATTTCATAAAGGATTTAATTGCTTTTACAAGTTTTCTCCTAAGCACACATAGATTTACTGAACTGTCACTTAATCTTTGGATAAAAAATACTTCTTTTTTTTTTTTACAGTGGATATTACCCAAAAATGCATTGTATTATTTCTAAACGGAGTGTTAATATAGAACTATGTATACTAGAGAAGGAAACATCCTGGGTTTGATGGTGTCAAATTCATAACTCTGCAAAAGACTAATTTAAAAACCAAATAAATACAATACGCAAGCTTCATTTTGTCTCCTTTTAGTAATATTCTTTTCATCAGATACTAGACCTTGTTTAAAGTTAAACATTTACCTAACTTCCTCTTTGATACCGATGTTTTGTTAATCATCTTACAGATGATCAATAATATTTTCTTCTGTTAAAATTTCAGAAAAAGTTTGGAATGATGTCACTCTTGAAATAACTGTCACTGTAATTCAATGCAGTTCTTCTGAAACAAAGTTGAAACAGTCATTAACAGGGAAACCCAGAAACAGCTTGTGCAGCTTTACAAGTACGCCTGTCTAGACACCAGATGAATAGAGAAGAAATTCTTCCCTTGAGCAAACTCTATATGAAATCACAAGTACTTATATAAGCCAAGACTGCAGTGACCCGACAGGAGAGCTTAAGATCCTCGTTTTGAATTCTATTTTATGGTAACCATATTTGTTTGCATATTATAAATGAAGACAAATTTTCTGTGTTGGGTACTCCGCAATAACATAAAGTATGGCTTATGGAAACCCAGTAATAAAAATATATACATAGAAAGAAATATCCTTACAGAAGGAATAATACTAGTATTATTCAACCTTTCATTATGTGCCAGGAAAAAATATACTTCAGGATAGAGCCATAAATCTGAGCTCCAGTACATTCAGCAATATTTATGGTTGTGCCACAGGCTGACAAGAACTGTGACATGACTCTTCACCAGTGTACTCCTTGTACTTGCTTCCCAGTGTAGACCAAAAGGCTAAATTCCTTTACAGAGAGGTGTCCTTCTCCCTCCAGGGAATTTCAGTCAACCTAAAGAGTCTTTGATACATGGTGGGCAAAGACACAGGCAAACACCTAACACTCGGCTCTGTCCAACAGACAAGAAACATAGCAGAGATAGTTAATGGTTTCTCTTTCTTAGGGCAAGGGACCACTTGTTCAAATACTTTCTCCCTCTTCACCGATATGGTCACAAATATTTATTCTGTTGGATGTTCACACTTGAAGTCAAAACATGGCACGAACAGAACTAAGGGTGCATATCAGCACACAATTCATATATAGTATAGCTTAACTCATAGCATAAAAGTTTGGATAATTCTTGTTACTTAGTCTTTGTTGCAAGCTAAGAACATAGAGCGTATATGAAAGGTAGCTCAGCTGAATCTTGGTAAGCCACAGAAACCTGATGCATTATCATTTCACTGGGAAGCTAGGCCACAAATCATATGAAGTTCCATAGGTTGAAATATCAAGAGGTTTTAACAGATTCCTGGTGTAATGGTCTCAGTATGTGACTGTCAACATGATGACATTTGCGAGTTTTAACTGTTTAAAGCAGCTTCAAAAGAGAAATTCTGCTTAAGAGTTATTATTTTGAATGATCAAAGTGTACAGCAGGTGTTGGAAGCTTCTGAGTATGAGGACAAATCTCAGGAATCAAGCAAGGAAGGTGTAAGTCATATAGTCTATAAATGTTGGCATGGCTTGATAGCAATCTCAGGGGAAAGAGGTGAAAGATAGCGGTTTGAGCAGCTGTTGGCACAATTTGCCAACATAACCACAATGGGAAGCAAAAACTGGACAAAGCAGATCATGTGCAGACAGTGCAGAGCTTGGAAAGATTCCCTAAGTCACAATACACACAGAGTCTGGTGCCATGCCAAGTGCTCTTGCATATGAGCTCTGAGGATAAGCAAGTAATCGTAAGGAGCTCAGGGCAGTAGCAATCTCACTGAGCCATCTCTGCCACTCAGCCATAACTGTCTGGAGGATCAAAGATTAAATAGTGACATTCATTAACTGGAGGAAGCTTAATACAAAGCACACAAGTATTCAGCCCCCCTAAGGCAGTCTCTCAACCTGAGGACAATGGTAAGAAAAAGGTATTTTAAAGCATAACATACTGCATGTTTTACTGCTGTCTGTGGTCACACTCATTTTCCACTTGCATAGTTAATATCAGAAGTCCAGTATATGGAAACAGTTCATGACCTGAAAAATCAAATAGGGGGAAGCACACTGGGGTGAGCTAAGTGGAGCTGCTCCTTTCCAGATTTTATCTAAGGTTAAAATGACTGGTTGCTTCATTCACCCCAGCAATGGCTTAAGCCACTGACTGCAAACACTTTCTTTAATCCATTCTTAATTGAAAAACTACTAACCTTTCCACATATGCGATGTCAGCCACTGCATTCCTTTACGCTCAATCTGCTCTGCCCCTAGGAACTTTTCCATATCTCACTGATTGGAAGTCTGAAGAGTAAGCAAAACTTGTTTAGTGAGCAACCATTTCCTGAAGCTCTCATTTGTTTTTTGTGCATTTGTTAAATACCTCAAGTTGTTCAGAACAGCCACCCAAAAGTTACTTTAGGGAGTTATATTAGTAAAAGGGAAAGCAAGCCATATGCATGACAGCTATCTTCATTATTAAAATAAATAAAATTTCATACAAATTAATGGTTACATCCTTCACATGAAAGGCACTAAATGCGGAATTAAGAAGATATCACTTTAGGGAAGAGATGGAAAAAAAAATCTTAGGGTTTTTAATTCTCTCCAGATCAGAAAATATTCCTTTTTATTATTTCTCTGTATAAAATAGGTAGGACCTGGAAGTAAATTCAGGGTAATGCACTTAGTTAATTTATCATATTATTTTGAATCCATATCAAAATATCACTAAACACCTTTTTTTTTGCCTCAACAAATATCATTTCCTTTTACTAAAGAAGTAAACCTACATAACATTTTTCTCTGAAGTCCTTAATGAGCCTCAGACACCTTAAACCCCATTTTTTTATCGGACCCCTACTCCTCTTGCTAATTTTAATAAAACTCCTAGTTCTAAAGTTTATTTTTTAACTGACAGGTAAAAGATGAAAGGGAGCTCTCAGTCTCAACCCTCTTCCCAAGTTTTCTGTATTCTCAGCTTCCACAGAACAGAGAGAGACAACCTGGCAGTCAGCCTGGAGGAGGAAGAAGTGGGGTTGACAGCCAGGGCACTCATGCTCCAACTTGCCAGAGAAATATGTGCCAATTTCATTTTCCCCCTGTAGTGAGAAAATTAGTTAGATAAAAGCCTTTCAGGCAGGCAACAGGCAAACTATTTTTATTTTCCATTTGTACAGCCGGTATGGGATTTTTCTAGCAATCTTCCTCTCTCCTTTCTCCTCTCACTAATCTTTAAAAATTGTCTTTATCCCAATTTGCACCTGCAAAAATCATAGAAGAAGAAACAGATGGAGGCAGACAGTGTTGGAAAGAAGGTGGAAGGCAGAGTAGCTTTGTATGGTTAACTGGGTGTTTAATAGATCATAACACTTTACAGTATTGTCTAGTAGCTTCACCGTATAGACTGAGAAAACAGGAAGATTCCTACAGAGGTGGAGAAGGTCAAAGGAAGTGCAGCACCAAGTTTCAGAGGTCTTATGGACTTGTAGGAAAAAAAAAAAGGATTAATAAAAATAAAGAATATTTAGAAGGAAAAGCAGATCATGCAATATTTAAACTCCTTGATCTAACTTATTTGCTAAAATATGTCAGTTAATGGATTCAGTTAAACTTTTATTTATAGGGCATGAATATGGCAATGTGAATGCAAATAGAAGCTTTGAAGAGTAACAAATAGGATGTAGGAAGGAAAAAAGCATTCAACAACTAGGTACCTGAATAGAAGGGAGGAAGACACACCATTTTATTTTCTGTAACCACTACTTACAGAGTTTCTTGCATTTATAGACTACAATGTGTTTTTTTACAAAGCAAGACCCTGAAGAGGTTTTAAATAAATGTTTATAGCTCATCATAAACTTGGAATGTGTAATGCAATTGAAGATATTTAGTTTGTCTCAGTGAGACCACATTTTTAAGTTCATAGTCCTTAAAGAACAAAGTAAGGACTCCCAGCTACTTCAGAAGAAATATGCAAAGTTGTTGTGAGTGTCCTCCCATGCTTCCTCACATGAGTGCTTGACCAGGAGATTTCTGTAACTTCCATTATTGACTGTAAAATGTTATTCTAGACAAGATTACAAAAATCACAAGACTAAATATAGCACTATATTTCCAGGGTAATATTATTTCTCTTTCAGTATTTTCTTTAAACTTCATCCTTCCCTCTAAAATCATGATGCTGGGAGATTTTCAGGTTTTCAAATTGATTATTTTCTGGGAAATATATTACTAGTTTTTAAATTACTTTAGGCACTGAAGAGTAGGATGATCAACTGAAAATATAATTAAAATGTATACTGAGTTTTCACCTGAGTTTGTTGGTGATTTTTATTGTTTTGTTGGATTTTTTTTTCATTTTAAGGAAAAAATCTTCAGAATCCAAAAAACATTCATTTTTTCATTACTTTAAAGACAGTCTTGATATTTTAGGAGGAGAGCTAATACTGAATGTTTGTGATTGCTAATACTGTGATAACAAAGACATGATTACATTAGCAAGAGAAAAATTCAAGCAGGATGTCACGTTATTTTGTCTGATTGTGAATGATGGAATTTAAAATTTGATTCTTGATATTTTTAGGAAGTATGCTGGACTAAATGCAAGTCACAGCCTATGGCTGGCTGGTGTTGAAGGATGGGTCTCCCATGCAGCTCTCAAACATAGGGCCAAAGCCTGGCCTGGCTGGGCAAGGCTGGGTCAAGGGGACTGTGCAGGCTGCGAAACATCAATAAAGCCACTGAGATGGACCTTCAAAATGAAGATCAATACACTTTCTCCATCACATAGGCCGTACCAATCTCCACAGTGTGCGGTGGGACAAGCTGGGTAGTTTTTGCCATATTTTTATCTTATGTTAACTCTTGCTAAAATTCTGCTGCTTTCTAAGTATAAACATGTTTTCAACCAATCCAAGTGTGAAATATTATACAGGAAGTTGTGGAAGAACATTACCATTAACATGGGGTGCAAATTACACTAGCAGACCCCAGCGAAGATTTCAGCAGAAGGAAACCAGTGCAGCAAGGCACTGCTCTTCATCAGACTTCAACTTTGACTGTATATTACATTTAATTGTACACCTGATGGCAGGTAGGGTGACTTCTGGACCTTGAGTTTGGGCAGTCAGCAAAGTGGTGGTAAACTCTGTCATTATATTTTTCATTAGGATTATAAGGAAGATCTCTGCCTCTTCAGCAATTTCTAGCCTTCATTGTAGGCTAAAACTGGTATAAACCTGTGAAACACTGTCACTGATACAGATTATTTTTGGTGTTGAATCGCTGAAATAGATTCTTCAGAACACCTTACATAAAACAGTGCACTGGATAGGCTTTTTGCTAACACAAGTATTCACTTAACTTTAAGCTTCATGAGCTATGCTAATGTACATCAAGTACAGATCTTGACTAGGAAGTACAGAAATACATAAAATTAAAATTTAGCCCCTAAGTCACCTCATGAAGTCTTTCTGGGTATTACTTTATCTATTTTCTCCTCAAGTTTGTCACTTTCTGCTTCTTAACTGGAAGCTTTAACTTACAGAGAGTAGCTCTTTAAGAGTCGAAATAAAGAATAGCACAATGTTGACTTATGGACATAATAGTAAACTTTCCCCAAATTTTATCAGATAGTATTTTTGATTGTCATGAAAGCAATTATCTACTTTCTTCAAATGTACAGTCCAGCTAGGAGGTCAGACGGACACAGCTGTGTAGTTGTGTCTCAGGGATTACCTCTCATGGGTGGCTGGTGCTCATTAAAAAGAGGAAGTAAAAATTGTTCTTGAGGAAGGAGTAGATCCAAGAAGTTAGCAATTTCTGGCATCTGAAACCAAAAGACCTCTGTCTGTATTAGAAGGTGAAGGCATTACAAACCTGTGATTTCTAAAAAGAACAGCTCCTCCTAAAGGTGTGAGCTGAATGAAATGGAAGTGAACTTCAGGGTTATCTTGTCGCCATACTAATGGTATACTAAGAAAATAATAATGGTGCCCATGGATAGTGCAAGTGTACATGTGTGTCTTAGGGCTTGACAAGCAGATGAGGGCTGATGTAGCAGGCAAAGGACGTCTCCTTACACCCTTAGCAGTCTACCCAGGTCTCCAGTGGCCCAGGACTGCCATGGAGATTGCATTTCATGCACTGGGGGCTGATTACAACACATAAGTGAAAGAACATTTGTCCACATTTTGTTACGTTACAGATCTAATCAGTGGCTGCCTGTCTCCTTATGTCTACTTTTTCTTGATTTCTCTCTTGAAATGTACATTCCTCTGGGACAACTAAACCAGAATTGGAATTTGGAAGACTTATTAGGGAAAGGTCCAGCGAAGGTACTCGAATTGTAGTAGTATGTTGTTTCAACAAAATGGAGGTTTTAAATGAGGCTATTACACAAGCTATGTGACATTGTATCAGAAACAATTTGGCTAGCAGGACTAGATGATCATTAAAGGTCCTTTCCAACCCAAACCATTCAGTGACTGTATTTTATGATCGTCTTCCTGTATTTGGCACTGGTGAGGCCATACCTCCAATATTATGTTCAGTTTTATTCACTGCAAGAAAGACATTGAGGTGGTGGAGTGTGTCCAAAGAATAACAATGAAACTGTTGAAGGGTCTAGATTGCAAGTCTTATGAAGCGTGGCTGAGGGAACTGGGGTTGTTTAGTCTGGAGAAGGATCAGGGAGACTTTATCTGTCTCTGCAACTCCCTGAAAGGAAGTTGTAGCAGAGTGGATGCTGGTCTCTTCTCCCGAGTAACAAGTGACAGGACAAGAGGAAACAGCCTCAAGTTGTGCCAGGGATGTTAGGAAAAATTTCTTCACTGCAAGGGTTCTCAAGCACTGGAATAGGCTCCCCAGGGAAGTGGTTGAGTCACCATCCTTGGAGGTATCTAAAAGACACGTAGATGGGGTGCTTAGGGTCATGGTTTAATGGTGAACTTGGCAGTGCTAGGTTAACAGTTGAACTCAATGCTTTTAAAGGTCTTTTCCAAACTAAAAGTTTTTATGATTCTGTGATTCTCTGTAATTTAATTTAACCTCAGTGTACAGTTGTTTAGAAAACAAAAGATCTACAAGCTATGTGTCTTCTCTATCTAAAATTATTCCTCTTTTGTTTTGCTGAGAAATTCACTTAATTTGGAAGCTGTAGCAATAAATCTATATTATTGGCAGAAAGCTATTCATAAAATGTGGAGATTTTGCTATAAGTTCTGGAGGAAAGTCAGTGTTGCAAAGAGAAGTGTAAAATTATTCCTGTCTCAATGTTATTTTTGAGTCATATATCTCTGCCTTTTATGAACAGTAGGCATATTTGGAAGAATTATGTCTGAGTCATAAATTCCTATTTGCCTGGGACATGACTAATAGACATCTTTAACACAGTAAGATTATATCACTGTCTTAGCTTGGAATTTTTTTAACCTCTGAAGTACATAGAACAGAAGAAGTTTAAACAGTATGATGACGTTAATCTATGGTCTGTCAGACTATTGTTGCCACCCTACTTTTCTGGTCCATTGGTTCCATCCAGCAGATACTGTAATTTATATGAATCTTTAAATTTATTATTTCAATATTTAGGAAGTGGAATCGGCATGGTTGCTTTCAGAACCTGTCATTTGTCATGATCTGTGGGAGAAAGGGAGTGAGTGAGTAGAGGGAAGGGAGGAGGGATGAGTTCATTATTCAGTCACTTCCTCATGTCGAGTCCACTGGAACTGTGACTAGGGAAATGAAAAGTCTATTTAAATGAATAATGTTGGAGGATCTTTCTGCTGTAGCTACTGGTGGGAGCTTCTCTGTCGGTAGACAGTTACCGACCTCTTATGTTTTGAATAGTTACACATCTCGAGTGCAACAAAATCATTTCCATAAGCATGTTTCTGTCATCCTTATTGTCCTGTAGAAAAGACAGAGAACAACTCTAACAACACATCCAAAATATTAATATTTAATACTTGTGAATATCTATGCTCGTTTAAAGGCTGACAAGCATTGCTTATGAATATGTTCTGAATTTTAGAGAAAGGCTTATTATAGTGGCAACAACACTGTCTTCTCTACATGCCTTTACTAGCTGCCTACTTGCTATTATCACTATTGTTAGCTATTCATTTATCTGTCGCAGTTCAGATCATGCACTTCTGCACAGCACTGAACACAGTTGTAATAGTTGCCCCAGACCTTATGCCCCTCAAAAGCCAAAGCCTCTTCATATGTATACATATGCACTATATGTTACATAATATACCAATAAGTGTTATTGTATGTAACATGAATGAACAATTCTTGGAGTCTCCTGGACATCCTTAATTGTTCCTGACAGTGTGTTATCTGCAACATTAATTTATCTTGACTGTGCAATGTGAAAATACCATCCAGAAGTTTCTTTCTGAAATTTTGATGTGGTTATGTCTTCAACAGTTTGTTCTTCAATATTCCTGGTATATGATGTGCCCCTTTAATCATATGACATTGTATATGTTCATTCATTAGGAAGCCTAAATCCTTGGTAGGAAATAACTGTTCAGGAACAATGAATGAGGAATAATATATATAACACATCGTTCATATGGAAATTAATCAAAACTTATACAGAAGCACACAAGACCTTCAGCAGTCATCAGATTTTTTTATAAATAAAACAGTAGCTGTCCGAGTATTTACAAACAAACAACATGCCCTAACACTATTATGGAGCTAACTGATAAGATATATTTGCTAAAGCATCAGCAAATCATGGTTTGTGCTGTTTGATCAGTTCTAATTAATTCTAGTTATTCCTTAGGGGAGATTCAGTTCAAATGAACTGATTATTAGCAGTGATGAGAACTGGATGGTGAAAGCTGTATCTTTTCCTACAGCCTTTAGGAATATGAAAGCAACTGCTTGGATATGAAATAAAGAAGTGATCTATGTATTTAAATACATCATATAAAAGAGATTTTTCTGCTTCTTGTAGAAAAGATAATCAGAAGATTTGTGTATTTGAAACTACTTTTTTCCATTTTTAGCTAGAAACAGTGCAAGATAACACTGCAACACCCTTAAATATAGAAAGTGATTGACTGCTTTGATTTGACACATTAGCATCTACCTCCAGATGAAACATGCTGGTGGTTATTTGGTTAAATTTAGGAATTAATCTTCTTTACATTAAATGATTTCTTTGCTATCTTTAGGCTCTACTTGAAGAAGAAATGGCAACCTAAGGTACCAAAAAGTGCACATTTAAAGACAAACAGCTGAAATGAGAGGAGCCGTTGCCTCCAGGCTTATCAAGCTGAGCACTGAAAAGGATTTCATCCCTGTGCTATGGACTGTCACTTCCTGATATAAACAACTAACATGTAACATCTCTTCTTGAGCAGTAATAATTGTAGGCAATATATCACAAATGAAAGAGAAACTCTGCTACTACATTTGCCAGTCCTTGAAGGCTCCAAGTGGTAACATTGGCTGCAAAATTCAGACAATTATTTGAATTCTTTTTAATTTAGCTATGCTAAACTGTTGTTATGTAATAATATGAAAACAGCTGCTGTGAGAAAACTGCAAGGAAGAAGGTGATTATTTTCTTTTTCTTTCTTTTCTTTTTTTTTGTCTCCAAAGTAATAACTTCTGTGTTACTGTGTTTAAACAAATTCTTAGACAAGTTTGAAGTGTACATGTCTAGCTCCAGACCTCTGTCTTCCTCAGACACCATTAATTAATGAGTGGTATTATCAAATATGCATCACAATTTCTTTCAATATTTGCCTTCACTACTATAATTTCACATAGCTTTTCTACATTATTGGTATTTTTTGTAAACATTGTGTTCTTACTGTAAAAACCTTTCTTCTCACAGAATCACCCAGTTTACACATTTTTCAGGTTTTCATAGGGCATACAACTATTTTATGTAACTTGTACTCAGGAATGGGATTTGGCTAAGACAAGAAGATAGAATGATTGAGTACTTGAAATACACCTTTCCTATTCTAAGAGAAATTAAACTTCTAGAGTTACTGCAGATGTTGCTTTATGCTACTTTTAATCAAGGATATTTGTTAAAAACTAAAAATACCTTTAGGATAGATATTTTTGTCAAATATTTTAATTTTTTATTAAAAGTTAATTTTCTTTCAGAAAGCTAACATCTCTGATCTCATCTCTGAAAATACATTACCATTACACTCTATTTACCAAAAAGCTATCAATCTCTGCTCATAACCAAACTGAGTTAAAAGAAAACTGACTGCTTATATCAGAAAGTTCACTACCAGGCTTCTAGGGTGCTGAAACCCTCCTACAGGAAATTTATTATTTTTGTTTTATGTGTAATCACAAAGAAAAGAAGCAAACCAGCCTGTGGAAATCTATCTTGCAGACAATTTCGAGATTCTTAATAGAAAAGTGCTTCAAGAGAAGTGTAAAACAATATCTCATCAAAGGTTTCTGAAGAGCTACTGAAAAAATCAAAGTGTGCTTTCTGGAAGTTTAAGATCGTACTACTGAGGTAACAAGGGACAAGTATATAAATTCAAATCTTTGTGTTCAAGTAGAGAGAGAGCAAATAACTTTGCAGAGAATTTGAAAGAAATTATCTTTTTAATTTGACATATGGTGTATATACTATTGTCTCAGCAATTAGTAAAGGAGAGGAAAAGGAGGAAAAATCTCCATCTAGTCAATTGACATCATTAGTCAAAATGTGGTTTTGTATATACTGCAGAGTAGGTGAAATATAATCTTGCCAACAGTAGCTTTCTGTTAGCAATAGATGTGATTTTTTTGACAGAAGTTTATATAGGACTAATGTGTTATAGAAAGTAGTTTTCTGCCTTACATGTTATTCAAGATCTTTATAAAGGCAAGGTGATATGGCAGTAATGCAGGAAGCAGAAGAAAAATGCAATTTTTTGTTAGATTTTTGTTTAGACTGGCATATAAAATTTTCATCTTAAGACCCATAAATATCATGTCAAAGCAGTAAAAAAGAAAAGGTCTGAATTCCTAAAGGGTTATGTAACACCATTTTTACTCATTTAAATTAATCTTTAAAGTGAGACTGGAATTCATTGAAGCAATGCAAATATACTGAACTATGTACCACTCTTATAACTTTCTGCCTGGGTGTTCCCTAAAATCTGAGCATAACTTTCACATTTTTAGTTTTTGAACTGTTTTTTTAAATACAGTAAAAATTAAATATATGAATTTGCATATCATTTCCAGTTGTCTAATTGAAGCAACTCATTTGTTTTCAATTCAATTTAAATTTTCCCCACGTTTTTCTTCATATTCAGTCAAACATTACCAGAATGTGTCTGCCTCAAATCTCTAGCTAACAATGGCAGAAAGATATTTCTAAAATATTTCTGCCATTTCTAGGACAGAAGAAAACAGAGCCAGAATAACCCCTTTTATCCTTTTTCTCTGAGAAATAGATATCTTTTCACATTCCTCAGAAAGTGGCAGTGAGTACGAAGGAAGAGATTTTGTTAGGAGCTGAATATTTTTCTGGCAATGGATAGTTGTGATATTTTCAAAGGACACTGAAGTTTACCAAAGTAACAAGTTTTTTAAACCTTCACTCTTAGATTTATGTTTAATTTTACTGTTTGTATATCCATTTATACCTGCTCACCACATGCTTGCAGTGATGTGGCTGGCTTATTTGTATCCATAATAGCTTCTTCATGTTTTTATCTTCCAAAGTTAAAGACATATTTCTACTGAGAGAGATAAAACAAAATCAGAAACCTGCTCAAGAGCTACTATATTTCCTCTGTCTTAGAAATAAAGGATAGCTGATTGATATATATAGTCCCTAGAGAGCCTTTACGCACATCCTGGACTAGATGTTTAGCAGAGTCTAACCTCTTTCTGCAGAGACACATGAGTCTTGTTTCTTTAACTGACTCTGGCAAGAAGGATATCTTCCATTATCATCCCTGTATTTTTAAAAATACTTCTATGGAGACAATGTTGGTCATGAAAATCCTAGTAAGCTTTTATTCCTTACTGTGTTTCTCTCCAGAATCAGTGAAGTGTAGAGTGAACTCCCCAAATCAGCATGATTTCACTGATTAAGCAAATATACTAGAAAAGTGTAGCTAAGAATTACCCTCCACCATTTTCTCCAGATTTTTCTCAGCTTCAAATTTCATTAAAACACTATGAATATAATGACAGTAGAATTTTATCCCAGACATTTAATATAATCAGATTTTTTTTTTCCTTACATACTTATTTTGAAATAAAGAACACAAAGAATGATAGCTCAGGCTTGAAGATGTTGGTCAGCTTAGGGTCACCTGAACTATCCACTCCTTCCCACAGGTGTGACCTTTTTCTCTGCACTTACAACATGGTACACAGGATTTAACTGTGACCTGGGTCTGCATATCAATCCTTGGTAGTAAGTCTAAACATCAAGCATTATCAGTAGTAGAAGACATTGTCTGCAAAATCATGCCCTTAACTTCAGAAAGTGCAGTTAGTTAGAATAGACTTAACTGAAAAGTAAAATCACTGAACAGAATTAGTTCTGCTCTAACTTAAACCCTGACAATAATTGTTTTCTTTCCTGTTTTCTATAATAATAATTTGAGTCTGTTCTATGACTTATAAATGTTCTTTATTTCTTTTGTCAGGGACTGTGAAGGATAGGTTGTGAATTTTTTTTCATTTAACAGTAGTAGTTTATATTCTGAAAGACTGATTGATTCACTAGCCTAAGTACATCAACAGAAAACAAGGTACAGAACCAAAGAAATAATTTCCAACTAGTAGATGTTTTGTGGACTACAAACATGTGTTTTGTAAACATAGGGATTGGAGATGCCTTGATATTTCTTATGAATCTTTGTGGAGAACACTGAATGAAATACTACTATGCTATGTACTGTATTCACTTATCCAGCCGCTGATGTGTCTTGCCACCTCCAAAAGCTTTGGGAGAAGTGTGTTGTGAATTTCAGGGTAATGTAGAGGCATTCCATGGACGAAAAAGGAACTGCACTCTCTTGTTCAAGCTGACTAATGCTAAAGCAGTGGATGTGAATAGACTAGAGGAAGCCGGGACTCAGTTGAAATTGCTGCCCCTTAAAGGAAATGCCAGAGTGCAAAATGAAGAAACACTTCATTCTGGTGTACATAGAATGGCTCAGGTTGGAAGGGACCTTAAAGATCATCTACTTCCAAGCCCCCGCCATGGGCAGGGATGCCAATCACTAGACCAGGTCACCCAGGGCCAAATCCAGCCTGGCCTTAAACACTACCAGGGATGGGGCCTCCACAACCTCTCTGGGCAACCCATTCCAGTGCCTAACCACCCTCCTGGTAAAGAAATTCCTCTTAATCTCTGTCTAAATTTCCCCTCCTTTAGTTTATAACCATTCTCCTTTGTCTTATCACAATTTGACCACCTAAAAAGTCTCTTCCCTTCTATCCTGTAGCCCCCCCTTTAGGTACTGGAAAGCAGCTATGAGATCCCCTCAGAGCCTTCTCTTTTCCAGCCTGAACAACTCTCTCAGCCTGTCTTTGTAGGGGAGGTTCTCCAGTCCTGTAATCATCTTTGTGGCCCTCCTCTGGACTTGCTCCAACAGGTCCACATCTTTTTTATTCTGAGGAGCCCAGAACTGGACGCAGTACTCCAGGTGGGGCCTCACAAGGGCAGAGTAGAGTGGCAGGATCACCTCCCTAGACCTGCTGGTCACGCCTTTCCTGATGCAGCCCAGGATGTGGTTGGCTTTCTGGCCTGTGAGTATACATTGCTGGCTCATATCCAGCTTTCCATCTATTAGGACCCCCAAGTCCTTCTCTGCACAGCTGCTTTCAATGAGTTCCTCACCCCGTGTGTACATACGCTCAGACTCAACAAGTTTTTTCTAAGTTGACTTCCAGGAATAAACTTCCACTTGTTGGAAATTGTGTAGCACCTTTTGATGCTCCGGTACCTAATATTTTACCATGAATCATATCTAATCTTCTCTCAGAATAGTTTCTAGCTTGATGAAAGTATTCACATTTCACACATTAGTGTTCTAAGATAAGCAAATGAGGGAACTTGTTAAAAGTTGCAAGAGACTTGTAAAGCAGTGTGTTGATTTTTGGGGTCACAATAATTACATTCAGTTTCATCAGGACATATTAAATCACTTTAAATAGTTACATATGAAATTCATGTTGCTAGTTCTTTAGGATTTGCAAGCAAGTATGTGCTACAACTTTTTTAAGGAGACCTGAAAAGTTAGTGATACGTAATGTCTGTTGTTTAGAGATGATGTTTTATTGGGATTTACAAAAAGTTTCTGAGTTACAGGAAAATAAATTTATCTCTCAGTGAAATAAATTCACTGTCTTGTTAGATATACAGTAAAATAAGAAATTACTAAAAATTGATGACATTAATATGTATGTGTTTATAATTGCACTCCTGTGAAAAAGCTTGCAAGACTGTAAGGTTACTGATAATTTTCAGAGACGTTCTTATCCTCAGAAGAAAACAATGACAACTTGTTAGAACACAACTGTTTCAACAATAGTATCAAAATACATACTGTGGAAAACTTACCATTTGGGAAGTGTAAGTCAATATAATACATTATTTAAAGGGAAAGTTTGTATAGGTATTAAAAAAATATTAACTATTTTATACTGCCTTATCTACCTTTGGGCTGATTTCCATTCTGTGATAACTACACAGTTCTCATCTGTATTAGCAACATAACTTTGCTGGTATTTCTTAAAAACCACAACACACTTCATGGTCCCTCTGAAGTTTATAATCCATTTGGTGCTGGAATTACTAATTAATCATAGAATCATAGAATGGTTGAGGTTGGAAGGGACCTTAAAGATCATCTAGTTCCAACCCCCCTGCCATGGCAGGGATGCCACATACACTAGACCAGGTCATCCAGGGCCACATCCAGCCTGGCCTTAAACACTGCCAGGGATGGGGCCTCCACAACCTCTCTGGGCAACCTGTTCCAATGCCTCACCACCCTTTGGGTAAAGAACCCCCTTCTAATCTCCAGCCTAAACCTCTCCTCCTTCAGCTTGTAGCCATTCCCCCGTGTCCTGTTGCAATCAGACCAGGAGAAAAGTCTCTCTCCTTCTGCCCTATAATCCCCTTTCAGGTACTGAAAGGTGGCTATAAGGTCCCCTCTAAGCCTTCTCTTCTCCAGGCTGAACAACCCCAATTCCTTCAGCCTGTCCTCTTAGGGGAGGTGCTCCAGCCCTTTGATCATCTTAAGTTCAAACTCAGTCAGCATTGATGGATGCATTTTACTTAATGTCAATTTGACATATCATAACTGTATAATTTAGCTATATGATTGTGTCTGTCTTACTGCTTCCATGAATGCATCAAAACACAACCCTTTTACTTGAAGGTGAGATAAGTACTCATTTGTGTGTGTTGACAATGGTGGTACGGAGCAAAACTAATTGAATTAGTAGGCAGTTGTTAAATGGAGATAAGTCTTACTAGAAGGATTAAGGAAGAGTGTCCTGATGCTTTGTTTCATGTTTGCAGTAGGTCAGTCAAAATGGGACTCAGAACCAGAACCACCAGGAAAGAAACTTCCACTGGTGAAATCTACTTTCCTTTTCTTACCAGTACTTATGTCATTGTTTGAAGTTGTGGTGGGTTTAAAGGCTCTTCCCAGCCCCCTCACACAGCAGGTAAAGGAGAGACTTGATTGGAAGTTAAAAACTAAGAACTGCTTTAATTTACAACAGCAAACATAAATGAAACAAATATAAACATATACAGGACCCAGATACCGAAACTCACTTCCCCTCTATACTGATAATTACGGCAGCGTCTCCCCATCCGGAATGCAGCTCCACGTTTGTCTCAGGTAGCAGTGGCAGCAGCAGCACCCAAGTCACAGCAGAGAGAGAAGAGAAGTTCCTCGTGGCCACGAGTTTAACAAAAGTCCCCAGAAAAAAACCCAGCATTCCCCTGGCTTCCGCCCCCTGGGGGGGGTTTGCAGTGTCCTTGATTCAGGAATCTCAGGTTTCTTAAAGGGACAGTCCAGGCAAGGTGTGTGTGTGAGGGGAAAGCTGATATGATATTATGTACATGGTCATGGAATACTTTTTAGAAAACAGTTACTGAACAGAATTAATTCTTCTCTAACCCAAACCATAACAGAAGTGCAATAGTAAAAAATCAACAAATCCACCCAACATATTGCAAGAAATAGTATAGATTTTGTTTTAAAAAGGTAAATAAATTGCTAAATAAATAAACAGCTTACAGATTAATTATGGTACAGTTTAGGTTTTGTGCCTTAAAGGTTAATCTTCCAGTGGGTAGATGGATAAAAACCCCCACAATTTGTGGACATATAGTCATTATGGAAAGTAGGCAGCTTGGATCAGACTAATGTAATGACAACGACATTGGCAAACTGCAAGCTTTGGGGAAAGATATAATAAATACAATAAGTTCAAAATGCCTTTTGCAAACACCATTGCATCCTGTTTTGTCTCATTTCCTGTGTCACTATTACACAGTCAGTCATGTGTGGACTGTTACTCTCATACTATGCTGCTGCACAGACTGCATCTAAGAGTTCTCTCACTTTTTTTTTAATTTTTGGTGTTTTTTATTTAAAATGTATGTTCTTTGGAGAAAGGACTGATTAACATGACAGAGCAAAGAACAGCATTCATCCTTTGTCCTGGTTTGGGTTGGAACTGAACTAATTCTGTTCAGTGATTTTGCTTTTCAGTTAAAGCTCCTCTGAGAAACTGCACTTTCTAAAACTAACACCATGTTTTTTCAGACACTGCCTGCTTCTAACACTAGTAAGGCCTAATGTTTAGGTTTACTACCAGGGATTGTTATGCAAAGCAAGGTCACTGCTAAATCTTGTGCCTCATGTTGGGGGGTGCAGGGTAAAGGCTGCACCTTCAGGGAGAAGAGGACAGGACAGGTGACCCCAAACTGACCAACTAAGTATTCCATCCTGTATACGTCATATTTGATATATAAACTGGGGGGAGTTTCTCCTTCCTCCCTCTTGGTCTTCCTCTTCTCCTGTGCTTCAGTGGTTGGCATCCGAGGAGAATTCTGTTCTGTCCTCGATCCTGATCCATAAGTTCCTGTATCCAGTACCAGGATCCAGTCCCTGAGCCTGACTCTCATCTGCTGCTGAGGCCTGCTGCCACAGTATCAGTGGTGATGTAGTTACCATCAAAGGGGTTTGGGCTTGAGTTTGGGCTCGGTATTGAGTTTTGTACATATTTGTATATATTTCATTTCTCATTATTATTATTATTATTAAAGTAGTTTTAGTTTTATTTTCCAATCCACAAGTATCTCTGTCTCTTATCCTCTTTCCCTTCCCAAGATGGTGGTGGGGGAGAGGGAGTAACAGGGAGCATCTGTCAAGGATTGGTGGTCGGTGCAGCCTCGACCCTTGACACCCTTTGTAAAGACAGCACTCAAATTTGAAGGCATTACATTTCTAGTAATCCTCAGGATGTACCTTACCAGCATTGAGCACAGCAGCTGTATTGTACCCAGTATTAGGCATTTAACTTTAGGAAATAGGAAATCTATGGAACAAAGGAGAAAGCAGAGCAAAGCGAAAAGAACAACCAGAATGTACGAAGCAAAATGTCCTGTGAAGAGAGATGGAAGGAACGGGGATTATTAGAGATGATATATCTGTATTTCATATCTTCATTATATGAATATCATAACAAAAAAGAAGAGAATAGCCCACACTAAACCATAGCATATGTAGAACAAAACCAGAGGACTTAAATTTCAATAGGATAGATTTAAATTAAACATCTTGTTAACCTGGTTAAAATGTTGAGGAGCCAAGCTGAGACACTGAATTCTCTGTACTCAGAGGTTTCTAGGGACAGATTAGACATCAGCTGGAATGACACCTCTTTCATTGACTTTGCCTCTGATCTTAGGGAAGGACTTCAAATACTATTCAGCTGGATCTCTGGTTGGTTTCTCTAGGTGTCGCCATAACAATGTGTGATAATAACTCCAGTAAAAGCAACAGCCTGATGGTCACACAGATAAATGCTGAACAAGGTAGGTCACCACTTAAGAGGTAGGTTACCACTTTATTAACATAGTACACTGGTTTAAGTAGTTTAACTGCAAAAGTTTCCGAAATTACGCAAGTCATGATAGGTTGCCAGTAAGTGAACCAATACAATTAAGATTTCTATTTGAATATTGTCTAAAATCAAAAAGAAACTCTCAGGCAAAGATTGCTTGCCTAGTCTTATATAAATATACACGAGATTTAGAAGATTCACCACTGAAATCTCAGATCTCTTCTACCTATGATATGCAGCACTTGGGCTTTCAATCCTAGTTTGACATTGTAGATGAGTGGATTCTCCATGGAAATTCTTAAACCTTAAATCCTACCATATACAATTCAAGTGAGTAAGAATCTGCATAAATAAATTCAGTTATTCACATAAATGTTCTTTAATGAGGCTGCAAGGCTGAAAGTCTCAGATCTTATTTTGGTTAGAGTAGGAAATCTTTTAGACCTCATAATGGCTATTTGTCCAGCCTGCATCTTTTTAAATCAGTTTTTTAAAGGATCCTAGGAGGAGTCAAAGCATCTAGCCAGAGAAAATAAGAGATTTGAGTTATATGGATAAATACTTAAACAATTTGCAGGGGAGTTAGGGGCAGGATTTATTCATGCTTACTTCTACTAGCATGCGAGGACTTTTTCAAATGGAGGAATTCCAGTTCCTCTAGATGCATTTTCCTCCATGCTAAACATTGTGGACCATTTTCAACTTCAGTAAGTATTCTCTCATAAGTAAGTAGCCCTATGTTCACTTTAGAGTGAAGCTAAGAAATGAGCTGTACCTACATCAATGTTTTTTTTTAAAAAGTCTATAAAACAAATGGAATTTTAAATCACATATATAGTTCTTTATGACAGATAAATAGAACAAAATTTGAGACTAAAATTAGTAGTTTAACCTTGCAAAGGCTTGTGTGTTTCTAAGTAAATCATACTGGTCCATTTTCTAGGTTTTCTTCTGAACTTTCAGTTGCCAAACTGAATAGAACTGTAAAGATAGAAAGATTGTTTAAATCGAGGTTTTAAATGTTACAGTGGTTTTGCAGACATCATGAGCTTTATTAGAATTTTCCATTTTAAGGAAATACCTAGAATGAATGAAATTTTAAAGCCACATTTATGTTATAATAAAAGGAAAAGCAATAACAAAGTTTTCTTTGTTACCAATTAATAGGATTGACTACTATATACTTGATGATGATCTCCTGGTTTAAAGTATGGAATATCATAAACTCTTCTTCAGTCACCACACTTCTAAAGTGCAATGCGTTGAGGACACTTTATATGACAATTATTAACTTGATGGATAGGAAAACAAATTGTTAAGTTTGTTGTGTCCCTAAGTGTCATTTCAATCTGTCATGAAACTCACAGCTTTCTCCACACCAAAGATAGGGCTCTATTAGCTGTCTTTCCAAAGAATGCTGTAAGAGGAGAGCATAGTGGCTTTGGTAATCTGTATAAACAGCTCTTTGGGCATGTGGATTTTTTTCTAGTTAACTACCAGAATTTTTACCTACCACAGAGTAACTGACTTTTTTGAGGAAGCTGGATTTTGGTGAATAGTTGATGTATTAGTTTTGAGCACATATTGTCTTCTTTATTTTAGTATGTTGTCTGAAAATGAAGAAAAATAGTTATAGGGCAGGAGTGTGGCTGGACTAAGAGTGCTGACACACTGTGGAGAAGACTATTCCCTTACCAACAATATTACAGTCTTTCTTCTTGACTGACTTGATAGTCACTGGGAGGAGGTTCTCTTTTGTCAGGCTCCTACAGATACATGATAGCTCCCAAGCTGTTAACTCTGAGAAAAGAGATGCCCTCTTTTCACATCATCTTAGAAATTTGATTTTAGTTAAATGTAAAGTCAGCAAGTAAGAGGGCTACATGCAGTTAGACTCCAATTGTAAAATAGTGTGTAGCATGGGCAAAGATAGAGAATCTCAGCTAGTTGTAGCTCAGCCTAACAGCTGTGGTTCTTCACCTTTCTGCCATGCTGGAAAGCCTAACTATCTCCTGCAACTGGACAGCAATCTAAGGTCTTTTCTTCAATACAGCCAGTCGTCTGTGTGTGTGTGTGTGTGCATATACACAGTATAATCAATACGGCAATGGGTCTTACACTTCTGGACTTCGTGATTTTGCTGTGCTTCAGATACCCTGCATACCTTTCACTTCTTGCAGCATGTATCCTGCATACTTACTACTTTCTGCAACATGCTCTCTGACTTGATCTGAGAGGCACACATAAACAGACTGATACAGACTTTCAAGGTTCTCCAATGATAAAGTTTGGATCAGGTAGGTTTTTCTGTTGGAGGCACTATGCTCATAACATTGAGGAAGCAATTTCATGACAGTCAGAGAACTCAAAACTTTCTTGAAGCCACTACCAGAACAACTCAATACACCATACCTTCTTCCACAAGTTACCTTTGGAAAAGAGGGCTGCTGTAACTGAGTCTACAGGTCATATGAATTATCTTGACAGGCTGCAAATGACACATGAGCCAGAAGCCAAACCTTCCTGAATTATGTCTTTGTAATGCAGAAGGAGGTACATATTTTCAGCTTTGATCATGGAAAGATGAATGGACTAAGAGGAAGGCCTCAACTACTCCGTGATAGCTGCTTTGTGTTTCCCAGTGTAGTTAGCCCTGTTTCCGTGTTTGACTAAAATTGATGAGTTTCTGCTTTCCACTTTAAAATCCGTGCATGTATCTGTAATTCATTTGCCTATCTCCACCAGCTGGGTATTATGTTACATATAGCACTGCACCCTTATCAGCCAGACTGAGGAAACTTATGTGGATTTTTTTAAGAGGCAGGCTATCTTATTTGCAAGTACAAACTTTAGAGTATTGAAATGTTATGAAGATTGCATAGTCCATGTTAAGAGGTCAGTGTTAAGGTTACATGGCTGACTTGTCTCTGTGTTTGTATATTTTATTCTTTTTTTTTGTTAAAAATTTAATAAAAGTCCTTTTAAAATGTTTTGGTTTGCAGTTATTTATGTAGCATACCTTTTGATTTAAAGTTAGGAAAACTGGCTCTCAAAGTTAACCTATTTTACAACTGTTCTTGCCTGCAAATAAACACCAAAAAAACAAATAAGAAGGTAGCATGTTTACTGCAAGAGTCTAAAAGTAATTTCTTCAAATGTAAAACATTCAAGAAATGAATAAGCCTTATCCATTACCTTCAACACTGGCCAAAAGAAAAATCTCTTATCTAGACATGTTATTGTGACTGCATATGCCACAATTTAAGTTCTTTTTTCTTGTTTGATTATAGTGCAGGCATGTTTTGTGTCAGAAATATGGGAAGGCTGTGGGGAAAAAAATGATGGTGATATCTGGATGATAGATTGCAATGTGGCTTCTAGGTTTTGTTTTGGTTTTGTTTTGGTTTTTTTGTTGTTGTTGTTTTGTCATATGCTCTCTTTACAGATGTGCAAACACATCATTCTCCTAGTCAGTTAATTGCTGTTTGAGATATTTTAGTTTTCTCACTGAATGTTACTCAGCTTGAAAGAGTCCAGGTGTGGTTATTTTAGTCTGTCAGAGCTTTTCTTAATGCAAGAAGAAACCAAGAGCTTATCTGGAGCTCCAGAAGTGTAGGGTAGTTTTCGAGCAAGGGGTTAAAACTACTTTTCACAACTAATAATATTTCAAATGCAGACTGTGTATTTTTGTGGGAGGGGGTTACAGAAAGGGAATCCTCAATACCAATTGGCTAGTCTCAATCAGCTGCAGCTGAGCTCAAGCTGCTGCTGAAGAGCTGTATTGATCTGAAGGGTAAATGTGTAGGGAACCACAGAGAGGGATTCAGTCGTTTCTGAGAAGGGAGCCAACCTCTTCCAGTAAGAAAGTGATTTCTACCTGTCTTTTCTGCCTGTGAGATCCTTTGTGAATGAAGAGGAACATGAGAAAGGGCAGTTTGTTGCTACAGTGATTCAGAGAAAGAGGTGCTGCTGTTGTGCATGCTGCTGCTGCTGCTGGTCTTCCTGGTGCTGCTGCAGCTTCATATAGCAGGTAAGGCTGCTTTTTTCTTNGATTGCATCGCAGGGGTTGGGGCTGTGCCGTAGGGCTCCTGTAGCGCTGTCCAAAAGGACGTTGACTCCGTGGAGGATCTGCAAGAGCACACGCCAAAAATCTGCCCGTGTGGATTAGCAGCCTTTATTTTCTGCTCATCCCGCTTTGGAATCTCAAAACTTCAATAAGTTCTAAACAAAGTGTGGGAGTCTGCAGTGCCTAAAGGTAGAGGGAGTAGTGCCGGCAGAGGAGGGAGCCGCACCTTTCCCTTCTAGCTTTGCAGATGTCAAGCCCTCCCTCAGTTCGGGCAGTGCTTTTGAACTACATAGGTATGGGTACAACTTGTTTGGTTGTGCTGGGTAGTGAGATCAGTGCTGATATAAAAGAAAATACTTCATGTCAAACTGGGGACTTGTTTCAGTTGAAAGGGAAAAAAATAAGTAATAGTGTGAAACTTGTGGGACTGAAAATGTGTGTGTGTGGTGTGTTGTCGTTGTCTTGGTGGTGTTTTTGTGGGGGTTTTTTATGCACTCAGTCTTTTGTGTGTGAGTGAGGGAAGGTAGGAACATGGGGATGGGGGAGAAGAGAAATTTCTGCAGCACTGACCTTTAAAGTGCTAAGGTTCAATTAAAAGAAAGGAGAAAAGGAATGAGAATTTGACTTGAAGCAACTTTAAAAACACCTCAACAGCCTCCTCACTTAAAAAAAGAAAAGCACTGCAGAAATAATTTGGTGATGAGAAATATAATTTAGGCCTGACATAAGATTTTCAAATGCAAACCATGATTTATTATTGCAATGTTTCAAATTGATCTTCTACATATTACTTGTGTGATGAACAGTGGAACATATATAATCTTTATACAAACATTTTAATGGGGAGTTGAGCCTTGAATTATAAATTATTCTCCAAGTGTGCCTATAATAGAGATGTGTGAAGGTACTTATCTTGATAAATATTTCATGTGATATTTTTAATGTGAATGGCTGTGTGGCTTTGGTATTTCAATCCTAGATTAAGAAGGATACGTGTTTCTTGTATTTTAAATATTCATTTCAAAGCATACTATGGTGGTATGTTTATTTCTGTGTGTACTGAGTGATGGTTAACTGTTTTTGTTCTGTATTTGCAAGTATGTAAATAGGAACTAAATAGAAAGGCAGACTATTTTATTGCTGAATAGCATCAATGAACAGTTGAGGTTATTGGTAATTTTTTCCTTATTTTCAGGTTCAAATATCACAAAAAGCCTAACAATTAAGGAATACTAAGTAGGCGTTGTGATAATGTACCTTTTTCTGTGTATGTGATTGCATTTCAGATAGGACTAAAATGTTTTAGATGAAACCATGCTTTTAGGATACTCACAAATTGTTCAGGATGTCTTTCTTTCAGTCCTTGCAACATCTTGTAAGACCTTTCATTGATTACAGCATGTTTTTAAGAGGTTTCAAGGCTTCCTCCAAAGTATTTCACGAGATATGAAAGCCAGATGATTATGTTGCAGACGTAACAAGCAGTTATTTGCTGAACTGATTTGAATGCTCCAGAACACATCAGCACACAGACCAAAGGTTTCAATCTCATCTGATCAAAGTTACCTGATGTTGCTCTTTGCTGAGGTTGGAGTCCCTGTTAGAGATGGTAGGGATTCTTTTTTTAGGAAGCAAGAAACAAAATGTTTTAGTTTGAAAAAAGTGATTTATTTGTTTTTCTCATATCTATCACATATATGACAGTTTCCTGTAAGTTTAATTTATTTGGTTTAATTTGCTGCTCCCCTCCACAACTATTCTGAATGTCAGGTCTAAGATATTTTTTTACCTACTGTGTTGACTAGTATACTAAATAGAGATAATGTGATGTCCCATAATTTCTTTTCTAGTCACAATGCATAGATAGAATTCCCTCAAAATGTCTGATACTTTACATTTTTTTTTCCAAATAATAATAAGAAATCCTTCCGTTGCAGTGACATACAATATAGAATAGATAACAGAATGGCAAATGCAGATGTTGTGTTTCTCTTGCTATATGCAATTTCTCATTTTGTACCCATCAGCTGTTTTGTTGTTCTGAAGAAGATGACTAGTAATCAGTGTTCAGAAAGAAAACAAATGTTTATTTTGCTTTGTTTCAATGTTACATGACCCAGTAGTCCAATTTCAATGCTTGAGATGATACAGAAATTTTATAGGCTAGCAAATTCTTAAGTCTTTTTTCCATAAGTAATATTTAGGCTAACAAATTTTTCAGTATTCAAATTCTTTTAAGTATCTTGTTCTATAAGAAAGTGTCAGAAATTGTTGACACCTTTGTAATATGAGAATTGAATGATATTTGTGTCTTTATTGCTTTTATTTGGCTACTACTATCACACTTTTGTAAAGGCATGGTTATAAATGCTTTGTAAAATGTTAAGAAGTGTTCAAGTATTTAAATGGTTAACACAGAATTACAGAAGTGGGTAAGCTACATGTGACTTTGCAAAACATCACTGTAAAATTTTTCAAACATTCTAATAACCATTCAAAGCTCAGGTAAATTATCCTTAACATGTTCATAGGGTCTATTAGTCCTTACATTAACCTTTCTAAGCTATTCAGACATGCACATTCAGTGTAAAGTATTACAGTAAAACAGAGATGATAAAGTTAGGTTAAAAACTTGCACTGCCTTTGTCTAATGAAGCACATAGGCAAGGGGGTGGGTATACAGACTTGTATCTGTTGTACATATAACCACAGAAGTACATGCAACCATCTCATTGGTAGAGAGTAGGGGTTTTCTTACCATACTTCTTACTATAAAACTGATTCAGCACTCAGTTTCCTGTGCGTTAACTGACTCTTAAAATGGAAAGTCAAAAGTTATTTGGAAAACATCTTTCTCCTGAGGTGTAATTGATCATAAATACCAACTTTCTTGAGGAGGATATATAAAAAGAATTTCTGCATGTATGTTGTTCTGAAGACAACAGTGTCTGCCCAGGAGGACTTGATACATTTTACTCTTGAATACAATGCTTATGCTTTTAAAAATCATAAGATAGTCCATGTGATCTTTACATCTGTACTCTTATTTTCTAGATATAATTACTTGAAACTATTACAGCAAAGAAAAAGAATATGTTTTAAATTTGGATATATTTACTTTAAAAGCTGTATTTTGCATTCTACTTCTGATTCTAACAACTTATATCCATTTTTATCAAACAGTATTCAGAGTTTGATAAAAACTTTGCTTCTATTGCTTACATTTCCAAGCCACACAAAATAGTTAATAAGATAGATGTGAGTATAGTGTGAAATCATTTTGTGATGACAACTTAGATTTTGATTAAGTTACCACAATTCTCCAATTCGGAGTCACAAGGTCTGAAAAATATTCACCTATATATTTCTATTAAGCAATTCTATTTTCTTTTAAGTATACCAAACTGTTTTCTGACTATTTTTAATAATATTGGCAGTGACTTGTGTGTTTGAGTTTATACTGAACTATAAATAAAAAAGCAAAGATAAATTTTTAAAAAACTCCAACAGAATTGTCATAATCTTATGAAAGTCTAGAAAGAAAACACAGTCAGTTAAATTTCAGTGTAAATATATACGGAAAAATACTTCTACAAGATCTGAATTATGCTATTTTAAACAATAAAATGTACTGATTTTTTTCAGTATGTTGCTGACTAAAATGGCCACATTTTAATCTCATTTACACATTGTCATTCATTTCTGACAGCTGGTAAGTGTGAATTTGTAAATTAAAGAATATTAATAAAAAGAGGCAGGTGAGAAATACAGAACAAGAAAAAAATGAATGCTGGTTCCATAGTGTCTTTGATTTTTTCTGAATTTAACCATGGCTCTTCTATTCATATGTGAAGAAAAGAAAGTTTAATATCTCTGCATTTATCTTCTCCATTTCAAATCATATGTATTTACCTATAGCATTGGTGTTTTTATTGGTTTCCAGGCTAGTAATTTCCAGAGCCCCTTAAGGGATTTTGAATGTGAAAATTGTTATATGAAGCCAAATACTATTCTGAATACCAGAATAAATGACTCATAAAAATACTTCCACTTAAAGCATTTGTAAGAATACACAATTTTGGTTTTGTTTATATATACCCTTGAACTGAGATATTGTTCTGAGACACTTTAAAAGGTGAATAAAATTTGAGGTTTAAGACAATATGAAGAAAAGTACTGGGGTGCACGGAGGCAACAGAGACATAATAGACAAATGCTACTAATGAAATTAATCAGTAATCCCTAAAGAAGGGATGCTGTCTGAAGTGTTAAATTTTCTAACCCTGTTATGAAAAATACACGATTTTCGGGTTTTGGTTTGTTATTTTTTTTTTTTCTGTTCCCCCCCCCCCGCCAGGTAATTGACTAAAGGGCCTGGCATAGAATATCTTGTAAAAAAAATTTAAAAATTTAAAAAACGGTCCTTCTTTTTTTTCCACTGTAGATTTCACTTTCCTAAAAGTCTTTGATGAGAAGGAAGGGTTTGGCTTGGCTATGGTACATTAACTTGTCTCATATTCACTCTACTGTCCCACATTTAGGAAATGTATATTTGTAAGTTGTCATGGCATAGTAGAGGAAGTAACACTGGGATATATTTTCACATGTGTTACTTTGTATTGTGACATTACCCACCATTTTAATTAAGGTAAAAACTACAGTAAAGGAGTACAGATTTCATCGTCCCTTGTTAATACAAGTTCCTGTTCTGAGACCTCAGTTTAAGAAAGATGGTTAGGTCTGTATCTGTTTAGGATACCATTAAGAGTCTGACTGATATCAAGAGAGAATGGTTTTAAGAAGCTGTCTGCTAAAGAAATTACTCTCATGCCCTGAGATATACTACAAGATATTTATCATATGTCATTACTGAAAAGTCTACCTTGTTCTAACTCAAACCAGGACACCTTGTAGCTGAATAGAAAGGGAGTAAAACATACTGTGTTGAGCACCTTGTTTTACTGGGTCCTTTTCCCCAATGTCATTGCTCTTTATTGTTTTACCTTGACTGATTTGCTTTCTTTTTTTCTAGTGAAACCTATTGTGAATATTTATGAAATAGCTGTTTTGTTAAACCCCAGAAACGAGTTACATTTCCCTGACAGATCAAGTGAACTTTGCAATATGTCACAGAATCACAGGATGTTAGGAGCTGGAAGGGACATCGAAAGATCATCTAGTCTAACCCCACTGCCATAGCAGGATTCCCTAGACCAGGTCACACAGAAGCGTGTCCAGACGGGTTTTGAATGTTTCTAGAGAAGGAGACTCCACAACCTCTATGGGAAGTCTATTCCAGTGCTCTAGCACCCTCATTGGGAATAAATCTTTTCTTGTATTCACACAGAACCTCCTATGCTTCAGTTTACAACCATTGCCCCTTGTCTTGTCACTGGGCTTCACTGAAAAGAACCTGACCCCATCCTCACGACACACACCCTTCACATATTTAAAAGCATAGATGAGGTCACCCCTTAGTCTCCTTTTCTCCAAGTTAAAGAGACTTAGCTACCTCAGCCTTTCCTCAGAAGGAAGATGTCCAACCCCCTTCATCATCTCTGTGGCTCTGTGCTGGACTCTTTCAAGCAGTTTCCTATCCTTCTTAAACTGAGGGGCCCAGAACTGGACACAAGATTCCAGATGTGGCCTCACCAGGGTAGAGTACAGGGGGAGAAGACCCTCTCTTGACCTACTAACCACACCCCTTGTAACACACCCCAGAATCCCATTGGTCCTCCTGGCCACAAGAGCACACTGCTGGCTCATGGTCATCCTTCCATCCACCAGGACCCTCGAGTCTCCTTCCCCTTCACTGCTCTCCAACAGGTCAGTCCCCAACCTATAGTGATACATAGCTATATATTTTTTAAAAAATCTCGTAACAAATATTTTGCTCCACATTTTTCTCTGCATTGCTCTGGCAGGGGGTTGGACTAAATGATCTTTCGAGGTCCCTTCTGACTCCTAACTTTCTGTGATTCTGTAGTTGCGTTTCTTCCCTACTTTGTCACAGTACATGTATCGTTACTATATACGTAAACTTCAGTTGTAAACTGAGTTTTGAGCTGACCTGGACACACTTTCAAAGTAGACGCTCCTGTTGCACTTTTTGTCTTTTAGTTTCCACTGTCACTCTCCAATAGTGGATTTCTCTAAACATCTGTCCTCCAGTAACAAAATCAGAAGTGGTAGCAATGCCTTCATCCACAGAAGTCTTTCTTTCAGTTCTGTTTTGTACATTATGTCATAAACCAGTGAAAACTTTGACAACCGTGTGAAACATGATGAGACTTTCGTGGAATTAGAGATAAGCCTTGAAAATTACTTCAGCTAAAGGAAACAAAATAACAAAATAAGTCTCATGGAGATGTGTTAATGATCTGATGGATTGAACTTCATACTAAAAAATAACGATGGTAGAGAGGGAAATGGTTAAGCTGAAATCTATTCTTGGTTTAAAATGCTTAGCTAAGAAAATAGAAATTAAACCTAACTAAAGTTAAATAAAACTTTACTTCATCTTTCCTAGCATTAATGGAAATAGCCCTGGTTCTGGTCTTTGTCAGAGAAATAAAGCTGCATGATTCACTGTAGGGACAGCACAATGAACAAGCATGACAGGCTTGATTCATCAGCATCTTTCATGTTGCATTCCAGCAGTAATTACTTACTCCTGTAGAAATTGGCTTTGGCATTGGTTGATCCTAGCCTCCTTGGAAGCACAGAGAAGGAGTAAAGCTGGCTTAACCTTGTTTGGAGACTCTCTCCATCACAAAGATAGTACCGTTCTGCTACTGACAAATAGCAGGCATTTGGCCAATCAGGGAATATGGCTACCATATTGCTGCCCTGCTTATTACCTACTTGCTGGTACATGTCCTTTTGGGAGCTGTGGCTACCAGGATTTAAGAAAGCCATGAATCTGTACTGTGGATTTCCTTGGAAATGCACTAACAGCCAGCAGAGTATCTTGGGTCTAGCTCTCTTCCTTCAGGTGACAAGCATTGCTAGAAAAGGTTCTCTTATGAAATAATCTGATATCTGTGCTTGGTTGTGCTGATATAAGAAAATGAAGAATTAATTAAGCACTAATTAATAGTAACCAGTCTGCTACTTTCTTACCATCTGTCTTTCCCATTCTTTAATTTGCACACTATATTTTAGGTCAAAGATTTGACCTTCCCATCATGTATTTTCTCTCTCTAGCCACTTACAAACTTTAGGTAAAATACTCTGGGACTGAAACTGTGCTTTTGGTCCAGTGTTGGAAAAATGATTTTCACACATGTGTACACATGAATAAGAAAAAAAGTCTGTGAGTGCATTTAAAGAAAGCCACTGTGTGACTCAAAAACTTGTGATATTTCAGGGACTTAATACACAGAAAGGGATAGCTCACACCAGTGCTTGATAGCTACAATAGCCACCTAAACTAGGAGAAAGAAATAATTAGGATAGTGCCTACATTTTTTCCAATAGTTGTTTCTGGAAGGTGTCTCAAGTATCTTTCTGTGTTAGACATTCAACAACATTCCACTTCATTAAGGACGCATGTTACTGTGTAAAACTTCAAAAGTCTTTCCTGTGCCTTTGTGTCCTGAAACTTGCTTTTATTTACATGTTGAACTAGTTAAACTCTGCTAACACATGAAAAGTGGGTGCTGTCACTAGCCACAAAGTTGGCCAAAGGTTGTTCTTGGCTATGCATACAGATGAATTTGTGGTGTACATAATGGGTATATATAAACAGGAATGAGGTCTATAGTGAAGGCACCATACAAAAAATACTGCTACCCATTCTCTATATTTTTCTGATAAAATGGCTACTGTTCTCAGTGATAGAACCAAAGAGTAATTTTATCCATTTACAAACTACTATTAGTAATAGAGAAAAAACCAAAGTACCGACGAAATTTTGCGAATATTAGGTTCTGAAAAATTATTTGGATAATCCAGGAGAAAAGAGTGATTTTCAGGTCACATAACTATTAATTCTACAGTGTATAGCTCAAGAACAAAGTATCAGTGACATTTGCTTGGCTATAATAAAAGAATACATTGCAATTTTTTTGTCTTGTATTTCTAAGTTTTGTTATGAACAGTACCGTTGATTTCTAGAAGCTCTTCTCTAACTTATTGTTTGTCCTTTTGCACTGAAAAAGTGCATAAAATAGAAATCATTAGTGGCTTCCATACAATCCTTGCATACAATGTTCAACTTCTAACTCTAAAACTTGGTATGCTATTTAAATTTGATAGAAAATCATAACTGATCATTGTGTAGGTTTCAGAAATACAAGTGTAAGGCAGACTTCAAAGAGAAGCATCTGATACATTGTCTACTGAAGCATCCGCCAGTCAGCAAAACTCTGTGTTATTCATGAGGACTTTGTTATTATGCACAGGAAAGGTGTTTCACTGGATTTGGTTCCCAGGACTGTGACCTGAGTAAACTGAGTCATTTAAACATGAATATGAATTTTCTTCTAGAAACCATGACTGGAGAATAAAAATTTACTCTTTTGCTCAGGCTTTTGTAAGTGAATTGCATTCCAGCAGGTAAAAGTCTCACAGTCTTTAGCAAGTACAAAGGGATGAGTGTATAATTTGAGTGTATAAGAAGTGAAGTATGGCCCTACCAAGAAATTAGAAGACCAGTATGTATAGTAATATTTAGTCACTTTTTCTGCTACAAATATAGATACATAATAAAAATTGTTCTGTGTAGATGCCCTGGATTTCACCAAAAGTGCAAGATGGGCTCCCTTAAAACACCTTAATTATACTAAGAACAGCTATATAACAGAGTTGTAGGGGAAATAGTTATAGATATTTTTCAGTTTTTCAAGTGACATGCGGAAACAAACTTTACAACCAATGAAAGGTTATAAAGCAGATATGTTTATTTACAGCGCTGGAGAGTGGGGGAATAGCTTCGCCAAACCACTCTACCCAGACAAGTTACTGACCGTTATTTAATGCCCTAATCTATACATATGCATTACTAGGCTATAGATATGCAGTGGATAGGTGGGATCATTAAAATTAGTTCCAGGAACTCAGTGTCCTCCCCTTGCTGCATGCGCGCTGCCTTCTGGTTGTCACGGGTGGTGGTCTATGAGGAAGGCTCGAAGTCATCGTCACATTGACATTTTCAACTTTGTCCAGCTTTATGAGTTGGCAGCCATCAGGGTCACGAGAACTGTTTCTGTCTGGTAGCCCTGCACCTATTTTCCCATTATCTCCTAGCGGGGTCCCTTAGTCCTTGTGTCCTATCTTTACAGACCTACTCTATTCCTCCCTGGTATTTTACTGTGTATTGTGGGCCAAATGTCTTAACCTACTAACTCTTTTCAAGCTCAATTCTCTTTTACTAACTCAAAAGGTGAAAACAAAGAAAGTGGAAGAAAATCCTCTGTCCTTCCTAGAAGTAAATAACAATATTTCCCGGTGTTAGGATTACCAATTTCTTCACTATTCACTTTAGCAAGTTCTGCCTCATATATTCCTCCCAAATTGCCCATTCAGTTCCTGGAGAAGATGTCTTCCTCTCAACTGCTAAGACCATTACTGGCTTTGTCAGGAGAAACTGTCTTGCTAACATACATTGATTTTCTCATTTATTTACTCCTTTTTTTTGCAATAAATTGCTATAAGCTTTATAGCTGCAAAGATACAACTTTTTTGGCAAAGAGATAAATAATAACTAATTTAAATTTTTTTCAGGCAAGTTTAAGAAGAAAATAATTCCCTCTTTGTTTATGAGGTAGAAGTCTCAAAGGATGGTATCCATAATTCCATGTTGCATCCACAATTAAATAAAGCTGTTAGGATGCAGTAAAAAGGGAAAGAAAAGTTTGTTTTAACTGGCTCTGAAACTCAGTCCTGTTATCTAAACTGAGCAGTGAAGAACTGATATTAACATCTTGACTTACGCTTATGCAAAAATCAGGGTTCCTAAAGTAGAAATTAAATGGCTTAATGTTGAAAAACACGTAACCTGAATTCTGAAGCTCTTTGCTGAAGAGTAACCTTGATTTCCCTTGTAGGGCTGATTCAGTCTAACTGGAGATACATGCATTAATTTTCACACAGTCCCAAAGTCTTAGCTCATTGCACTGTAAATGTTTATTAGGAATAAAACATTTGAAATTAATGACTATTTTCTTCCTTCTTTAAAACAAAAATTAAGACACAAAAAATACCATTCTATATATGTGTAAATCAGTTGTTATTATACTTGTCTAAATATTAGGTTTTCCCTTCTTTCATAGCTATACTTTTAGTTACCATCTCAGATATATACCAGCTCTATGTTTTAATAGAATATAAGTCCTCGGAGCATTAACAAATCTCTCAGCTTTTAGCAGTAGTTCACTTAGGTTAATCATGGATCATGGTGTGATTCAATTTGCAGAGTGCAGACTTCCTTATTACCCTCTAATGTTTGTATGGGTCAGGTTATCACATCCAAATAATGACTCATGCCAACCCTGGTTCCTGGAGATATCACAGTGATTACAGGAAAGCTCTGCATGCTTGTACACAAAGCCTTTAGGGTTCTGTTGGCTGCTATTGAATTATTATTTTTGGCTAGAGTGTGATAAGACAGAAAAGACTTGGGTTTCTTTGTGGCACCTTCCTCTTGTGATTCAATTGACCATCTGGCTGAGCAGACGGGCTGGACATTAGCAGCAATCAGGTCTGTCTTTCTCTGTCTTTTTCTTTTTTCCTTTCTTTTTTTTTTTTTTGTAAGGAAAGTTAGCTGACCCTGACCTGGTGTGAGAGATTATTTGCAAGTCAAGTACCTTATGATTTTTTTTAATTTTTTTTTTCTCTCAGCTTGAGTATCTAACATCAAGATGGAGCAATTTGCAGGGGGAATAGTACATACATATTAGTACTTTTGTACTGACTGTAGATATCACACAGGAGAGACTTAGGCTGGTAGCCACATTGAGAAAAATAAAAAAGGGATATGTTTTCTAGTTGTGAATACAATGCAAAACTAAAATATAGTTTCTTTTTCCAGTGCTTCCACACTGTCATTTACTCTAAAGGATTATCCTCACTTGGCCACAGCACTTCAAAACGCTCCAGGTGATAGAATAAGTTGAATGTGCTTGTAAAATGCTTTTTACTTTTACTACTCAGCTTTGGGGAGTGACATGGATTTTCTTGCCTACCACTACCTTTATACTCAGTGACCATCAGGCTGCTCAGTGGTCCAGACACTGAATCTAGTTAAAAGCTTCCAATAAAACTCTCATAAACTTCACTAGCTCTAAACCTTCCTAAAAAACCCCACTCCCAGTTAATATACGCTACAGCTAAAACATGCATGAAAAAAAAGAGTAGTTTTCTTTTTATATTCTTGTATTTTCTTATGCAAAGATATGACACAGGGAAATAAAATAACCAGAACAACAATAACAAAAACCGCCAAAACAAACCAAACCAAACTTTTGTTTGTTACCAATTGCCCATGCAACCTAGATAAAAAAGAAATTGCTGTAGGACATAATGCTGTTCTTCAAGTGTTGTAGATGGGTTTAAAGTTTCTCTAACAGCTTCTGTTAATTAATGAGAGAATAACTGTACATGAGTCAGGAATACCTTTCTAAGGAAAGCCACTTGTAGTGAAAAATCCAAATGGAAAGCACCTGTTAATATTGGGGTTTCTACTTTCTTTGCTTATAGACAATGACAAATGTAACCACAGCCAACAGTGTCAAGTAGTGATGAAACACTTTAAAATGTGTGCTTTCTTAATGCTTTTGACTTCTCTGACCCAGCCACACATAAAAACTACATTTCCTACATAGTTTGACTATTATACAGACAAAATACAATTTGCTTAAATCAGATGTTAGAAATAGAATTGTATGTGATTAAAATAATATTGCTGTGTTAGCCTGCTGGCAATGGAATAAGAGAAAAAGGTGGGTATTTACAATAAATGAGTAAAGCTATTTCATTACCTTACAACTCAGTTATCTTTCATTATACAACGTTTTTATTCTGCTTGAGAAGCATTATGCAAGAACCTCCCCAGAAATAGTGCCAAGGATCTCAAAACTGTAAGCAGATTTCAAACCTAAATTAGATTTCCCAGCTGCTTAGTGGTATATACTCACAGTGAAACAGTGAAAAATGGCTTTTGAAATTTTTACTGCATTCAAACTCCAAAAAGTTTTGCATATTTTAATTTGCTGAGAGTTGCAGAATATGTAGGACTCAGAGGTCCCTTGTAGTACTTGCCTGAAGCATTAATAGAAAGATTTTTCTTCCTTTCACCCCCCATTGCTTCAACAGTATAATGGTATTGGAGGATCAATACTTATTCCTGTGTTTGGAAGCTTGAAGTCATGCAATCTCATTTCTTTCAAGTGTTTTTCCTCCTTAAGCATCCAGGGCTTACTGAAATCTGAAAGGATATTTCAACTCATTATTTGCAAAAACCAAAATCCAAGGTCTTGCTTGCTCCTTTCCAGCTCCTATTTCCAGGGATAAATGTACCAAAAAATTCTGGGTTTTTTGATCATATCTAAGAAACATTCAGAAAATATTCTGAATATAATGACCCCTTATTCAAATTCTGCAGACTAATACCAGGAAACTTGTGAACTACAGGCATTTTTTGCATGTAATGCTAAGGTTGTCATTCAAACCATAACCATAGTTGTAACTATTACAGCAATTTTACAGTAGAGTAATTTTTGTAATGAAATATAAAGTCTTAATATTGAAAGATATCCAGGTTTTTGCTAATGTTAATAATTGTAGATTAAGTTGTCTGCCAGACACAATGCAAAACCATGGGATTTTTCCTTTTCCTTTTTATATTTATCATAAAAAGTAAATGCAATGTGGCACATTGGTGTGATTATGTCCTTATTTTCTTTATATTGAAAACAGTGCAGTGAAAATGCCTGAAATAAATTTTTGGGTTTATTGTGATTTTTCATGTAGATTACTGGACTCCATCTCTAGAAAGATGATCACCATGATAAAGTATCTATATAGGAATTTGTGAACTATTTTGTTTGCCATGTGAAAATATGTGGTGAGAATACATGCTTAATTAATTAATTTTTCATCATCTTTGAGAGGATAGAGTTAGAGTTTTTCTTCATGCCTTGATTTTTTTAAATGGAACATGAAGATCCTCAGAGGAATTTAGGGCCATAACTTCCTTCTGTTGCATTCTAATTCTTAAGTAGGAGTTAAGTCCTTGGGTTTTGTTGAGAAGCAATGCAAACCAAGAAATGATGTTATTTATGTCAAGTGCAAAGTGCAAAGGTTTTTTTTGGATTTATAACATAGGGCATTCTTGTCCAACTCATTTGAAATTACAAGAATAATGCTTGCTTCTGCATTAACTTAGGTATAAGTTAACAGTTCCAAGAAAAACCTGATACTGTGGTACCTTGGTAAAGGGAATGGATAAAAGAGAAAAAATTGGCCTTATTTGAGTAACTGATGACTACTGTTACCTTATTATTTCACTTCAATTTACTTATTTATGTAATTAGTGGCTTGTCAGCAGCTAATGCTGTAGGTAATATAAATTAATTTATGTGGATCAGGTAATTTTTGACACTAGGCAGCTAGTCCCAATGTTCCATATATCCAAGTTGTAAGTGACAATTGCTACAACTGAAATTTTAATTTTTTCTCCCCCTGTTAAAGTTAAGTCACCGAACTGCAGCAATAACTGTTGGCATGATGAGATAGCTATTAATAAAGGAAATGTAAAAAATGAAATCATAAAAAGAGAATGATTTGAATGTTACTTAGTAATACTAAGTAAACATACAGATGTGACTGTCTACCTTTCATGGATAGGGAACTGAAAAGAGGATTGTTCTGAATTACTGAGAACGAGTCAATTTTGTCTGCTTTAGGATGAGCTGGAGAAGTCCTAGTCAAAACCATCAAAACCCTCCTGGCAGAAATATTTTTCTGGTGAGACTTAGATTTTCAGCTGAAGAAAACATTTTGCAAACAGAATTTGCTTTCATGAGGGAAAATTTAAATAAATATTTGAAAAAAAATATTCCCCAGATAAATGCATGAATATGGAAAACATTTAAGTCAGAAAGATTGCATGATGCAGTTTGCTTCTTGTCACTGAAAGACAGAAACAGTTTGAATTTCCCCCCTCATATGCTTCATGACCTTGACAGTCTTATTCAGTAAAGAAAGTGTTGGTCTGTGTAACGGAATGGGAAATACAGTGAATAGGAGTAGATAGAACTCCCATTAAAACAAGAGAAAGACTATAAACCATGAAGTCTCCCTATCATATGGTAACAAACAAAATATTCCAACTGAGCATTTTGGCTAGAACTTTATTTTGTATTTTGGCCCTTTTTTTTCTCTGATAACCTGAATGTTTTCAAAAGCAAACCCCTATATTTTGAATATTCCTAAACTGTCTTATTTACTACTTCTTAACTTCACATTTTGTGCATAAGATTTAAGCCCTGAAGTATGTTTTATCTGTTGCTTGTGAATTTAATAATGTGGAAAGCTGTGTTTATCCATCTTCTTTATAGAGATTTTCACCTGTAATTTATTCAGCACTCAGTTTATTCTACCACTTCTTCATTCCAGATCAAGACTTACAGAAGGACAAATGACACCAGAGACTAAATTATAGAAGTTTAAGAGCTTGGGAGAATTATTAGGCCTTAGTTGTTTTCTGACAACCTAAATAATTATCTTAACATCAAGCTCTGACCCTCTTTTACACTTAGTGGAAACCCTGCATGCAGTTCCAGCAGTCTTGTAACAGCTACAGCTGATTATTTTCCATCCTTCCTTGGGGACATTTATCAGATAGATAGCTTAATGACAGTACCTTACCATTTCTTGACAGCTGGCCATAAAAGCTAATAAATGCTCCTGCCAACAAAGCAACACATGGGTTCCAAAAAAAGTTTGCAAATTCTAATAATGTAGATTATTTGATTGATGCACAGTATGCAATTCAATTACAAAAATAAATGAGGAAGAGGAAATTTGTCACTTCCCCATTCATTATTCCTTAATTAGACTACAACTAATCAGGGTTTGTGATTGGCTAAAATAACCTCAGATATAATTACTGCACTGCCATTACAGTAGGATAAAAGGGAAAACATGATTACCTCTTGCTGCCTAAACAGCACAAAAGAACAAAGAAATAAAATGAACCTTAAAATATTGTAAACTATACCTACAATGTCACATTAATAATTTATTACAAGAAATGAAATGCTTCTCTTGTGAAATTAGAGTACATTTTTCTCAATATCCAATATTCATGTATATTCTATTTCTGAGTATCAGAGTAGATCAATACTGTACCTGAGAAAAATGCATTTATTTTGGCTTTGGCCCGTGTAAATGTATTCTGCATACTTTGCTTAATATCAAAACAAGTTTAATGGGCCAAATTACTGGTGATAAAAACACAGCTTTAAGGTTGATATAGCTTCTTTGTAGAGTTCATATGTGGACTACAAAATTTAATTTAGGTGGGGTTTTCCTAAATCATTTCTATTTTACATGTCTGGCTATGTTTTGTTGTCTGTCATGCTCTTCTACCACCTGCATTGCTGGTCTACATTTAATGCATTTAATGTTGAGGCCCTGTCCCTGGAGGTGTTCAAGGCAAGGCTGGACAGGGTGCTTGGCAACCTGGTTTAGTTAGAGATTGCCTACTCACTGTAGGGGGTTGGACTAGATGACCTCTAAGGTCCCCTCCAATCCTGATAATTCTATGATTCTATACGTGAGGAAGAAGACAGGAGAGCAAGTAAACTTTCCTTATTATATATTTGTATATGTTATTTTCTTGCAAGGGTGACATCATGTTTACTTATATCCTCATGATACATTCATGCAGAAATATGAAAACTATATTTATTTGTTTATGGGATTCTGATAACTGTTCAGGCAAAGAAGACACCTGCATGTGGTGCAAGGGGTGGAAAATTCTGATTAGTCAGAATTCATTCTTATTCTGTACATTTTGTATGTCCAGGAAGAACTTGGGGGAAAAAAAAAAAAAGAGGTAGGGATAAAGATGTCAAAGCAGATGTTAGCAAAGTGGTTAACTTTTGGGATGTGATATAAGAAAATACTGTTTAAATCCCTATTTGCCTTGGCTTTAATGCAGCTCTCATTTTAAGTAACTTCACCTGCATACAGCTACAGCCTGAGACTCTCTGAGGAAGGTACTTAATTTTTTATAAAAAATTAAAAGATAGTTGGTTGAGACAAGAATTCTAAATGACTCAGTAGCACAGTGGGTGGAATAATTACCCACGCCTTTGGGGGCAGGTTGGGTGTCTGTTTTGAGTTGGGCCAAGCAGAGACTTTAAGCCTTGGTATCCCTAAATCTTGAACAAGTTATCTTCTGCATATTAGATAGTTTAAAATTTATCTTCAGACCCTTTACAGATGATCCAATATGGAACACTTGAAGTCTGAAAAAGTGTATTGGGCAAAAGGTAAATTTCAACAACCCCATCATAAAATTTTATTTCTTTTTACAACTTCTAGTCTAGGGGATATATTTTGGCTGCATTTATTTTCTTCTCTATTAGCATAGACCCACAGTTGTTCAAGAAAAAAGGCAGATAGTGAAAACAAGGGATCTATAAAGAAAGATCTCTAATCTTCAATCTGTTTCACAGTGCAAAACCTCTTGAGGTTATGCCTAAAAAATAATCTGCTTATTGAAAGTGTTTATCTCCTTCTAATATAGGTGCATACAAGAGCAGCTTATGTGGCTTGCTGAGGGTTCAAGCAACAAGCAAAAGAGTGGGTTTTATTTCCTTGGATTCTGTGGCTTGTAATTTGGCAGGTGCAGTGTGCAAGCCTGAGTCCCGTAGAGCCACCTTTGGTTCTTACTGCTTCAAATAGCACATAAAAATTACTAATTCACCAGTCTATCATTGACAAGGGATCACTGAAAATGGTGAAAAACTATGAACTTCTCTTGTTTATTTCTGCAGTAAGATTGTTTCTTGTGTTCTTTTTTTATGCTGAGCTTGTCCATGATGTGCAAGGCACCTTCTCTCTGTACATGTACATGTGTGTAATCCCAGCATCCCGATAGAGTCCTTATTATACTTTTTGGTTGCTTGTTTTCTCTAGCTTTTTATTATTTTAATTGTTCTTTTTCACTCTTTTGCATATTTTTTTTCCTTCTAATAATTTCTATCTCTTCAGGTCTTTCTGTATCTTCCCTTCTCTCATTCAAAAGAATTACTGTAGATTGGTAATACTATCATATTAGATTTAAGGAGACTTCTGCTTCTTTGCAAGAAAGCTAGGTCACATCTACAGCACACAATAGCTCTCAAATTCATCAGATACACAGATAGAAGCCTGAGGCTTTATGTAGCACAAAAAGAGCTGGAACATTTCTGTAGTGATCTGCATTTGTTTGTACCTCGGTAGATATCTCTGCTTTTTGGATTGTATCTTGCTTTTTACTTCTCTAGCTTGTAGCACCACACATCACCATGGAATTGAGGATGTGAAGATACATCCAGTATCTCTACATCTTTCTTTGTAAACAAGAAAATCTCTATGTGGTATGGTCTGAGCTATGAGAAAATTATTTAAAAGAGCAAAGTGGAAAATCCTAGAAATATATAATCAGTAACTGGAGTTCTGCAAAAGTCCTGATAAGATTGATCTTTGCAGAATAAAATCCTAATTCAGATGACTATTAAAGTATTAGGTATTATGATGTCCCCTTCACTACAAAAGCAATGGTCTGCTAAGAATTTATTGAAAAAAAGTTCTTGTTTTCACACAGAACCTCCTATGCTTCAGTTTACAGCCATTGCCCCTTGTCCTGTCACTGGGTTTCAATAAGAAGAGCCTGACCCCAAAATGTGTAGTATTTTATTTGTTGGAGTATTTAAATTATTTCTGTCATACAGAATCTTCATTCATCCTGCTTGATGGTAGCTTTTGAATGCTTTCTAGGTGCTACTCTGTTTCATGACAAGCTGAAACCATAACTTTGCGAGTGATTCAATCTGCCTGCCTTTGAAATACTGAAAACCGGTAGCCTTGGAAAAGGACTAACTGTTTCAGTGCTGACCATATTAGCTGCAATTGTGCTCCTAATACTGTAAAAACCCTGGCTGTGACTGGGACCGCAGAGCCACACAAAATCTTCTGTGTCATATCACGGAGACCATGACTGTCACACCAGGTGAATTCCAAGTAAGTCTGTGGCCTTCTCAGCCAAGTAAATCTGGACTTCATAGTGCTTACTTAACAAATAGTTCCAGTAGGTTGACCATTTCATTTTCTCTTCATTTAGGGAGGCTGCGTATGGGGGAACAGAGGAAGTCACATCTGACTAAGATGATAGCATTTTATGATGGCATAACTGGATAGGTAGATAAGGGGAGGGTAGTTGATGTTATTTACCTTGACTTCAGCAATGCTTTTGACACCGTCTCCCACAGCATCCTCATAGGCAAGCTTAGGAAGTGTGGATTATATGAATGCAAAGTGAGGTGGAAAACTGGCTGATGGACAGAGCTCAGAGGGCTGTGATCATTTGCATGGAGTCCAATTGGAGGTCTATGATCAGTGATGTTCCCCAAGGCTTAATACTACGTCCAGTGCTGTTCAATGTATTCATCAATGACCTGGATGAAGGAATAGAGAGTACCCTCAGCAAATTTGCTGATGACGCAAAACTGGGAGGAGTGGCTGACACACCAGAAGGCTGTGCTGCCATCCAGAGTGAGCTGGACAGGCTGGAGTGTTGGGCAGAGGAAAACCTAATGAAATTCAACAAGGGCAAGTGTAGGGTAATGCACCTGCAGAGGAATAAACTCATGGACTAGTACAGGTTAGGGACTGAGCTGCTGGAAAGCAGCTCTCTGAAAAAAGACCTGGGAGTCCTGGTGGACAGCAGGATGATCATGAGTCAGAAATGAGCTTTTGTGGCTAAGAAGGCCGATGGCATCCTGGGGTGCATAATGAATAGTGTGTCCAGTAAGTCACACAGAATCACAGAAAGTTAGGAGCTGGAAGGGACCTCATAAGATCACATAGTTCAACCCCCCTGGCAGAGCAGAATTCCCTCCACCAGCTCACGCAGAAGTGTGTCCAGAGTCAAGGGAGGTTATCCTCTCCTACTCTGCCCTACTACATCTGGAGTACTGTGTCCAGTTCTGGTCTCTCCTGTTCACAATTGTACACAATATATATAACAGAAAGCTAAAAACCCATAGCATTGACAACATCAACACATGGTTTGCTTACTGGGGATTACATGTTATATCATACCTGTATGCTTCATAATTCATGTTCTTAGTGAAATTTGGTGTAGTCAGCAGGATCCTAAATCAGGATTTGTGACATCTGTGTGTCTGCATGTGACAACCTATGTGGAAATTGTGAGTTCAAGGAAGGAGAAAGTTGTCTCAGAGGACTCTTTCCTTACTTTTCATTAATTAGAGAATTAGCCTGCCCCAAATAGAGTAAGCAACAATACCTATTTTATTTATTTTTATATAAGCTGTGCTTCTGGAAATACAGAAAATTTCCTGTTTCAAGATATCTTGTTTCTGACTCTTTCCCTGCTATTTCATTTGCTATGACCTAACTAGACCCAAGTATGATCTATAGTGTGTTTTATACTGATATGTTATGTTCACATCCAAGCACTTATCCAGTGTCTCTTAAATTATGTTTAACTTCATTTGTTACCTTACTTAAGACTGAAAAGACAAAGAACACAGGCCTTGTATATAGCTGTGTCAGATAGTCTTTTTAATCCCTACCTAGGTGGGAGGACTAAGAGAAGGACACAGACTGATAAGAAGAGAAAGAAGAAACGCAACACAGGTCTCACAGTGTCCTGAAAACTAAAGACTGTGTTAATAGTAAATTTGACATGTAGAGAAGTAACCTTAGACAAATTTTCCTTTCTAGGTCCCAAAATAATTTTCTTGTTAACTTCAATTCAGGCCACTATTTTTGAATAGTAAAAAAAAAAAAAAAAAACAACAACAAACATCACAGTCTTTAACAGAGCTCCATGGAGGCTTTTTCTAGTCATGATAAATTGAAAGAGCACTATTATTGTCCTCTGAGACCCAAACAACAATTATAATACAAAGGAACAACATGGAATGCCTTTTACCGCCTTTAGGGAGACTTTAGTGACTTCTCCAAAGTTTCGAGAACGTTCTGTCCAGTGAAGCAAAATATTTTTTTCCCAGTGAGGGTGCCAGAGCACTGGAACAGACTGCCCAGAGAGGTTGTGGAGTCTCCTTCTCTGCAGATATTTAAAACCCATCTGGATATGTTTCTGTGTGACTTCGTATAGGGAGTTCTGTTGTGGCAGGGGTGTTGGACTAGGTAATATTTCAAGGTCCCTTCCAACTCCTAACATTCTGTGATTTGGTTTAGAAACAAAAGTTTGGTATATGAAAACAAAATATTAGGTGCTCTCTGTGAACAAAACTAAGCATCCAGTGATCTTTTTACTGTTGAAATAACTGATACATTTATAATCTTAAGAATTTAAGCAACAGTGCTATGCTGGCACTCATTTACAAACTCAGTGTAATTTTTTCTGCCTATACCTTCCTTAATAAATTCAAATTCCTTCCATGAAATCAGTGTTTTTCCTTAAAAAGCTATGCTTAGATTCCTTAAAAAATGAGATTTATACATTGATTTTGTCTTTGTATATCTGCCTATACATTCCCCTACTGTATTTGAGCTTATCTAACATCTTCAACGTGATTTTAAAGCAGTAGAAATAAAAACAGACCAAAAACTCAACTAACCCACCAAACAAAACCCAAATGCATTCTTAGAGTGGGGAGTAAAAAAGAACATAAAAACCAACCCAAAATGATATTGAAGCAGCATGCTGTCACCAAGTCCTGTTCACTGGATCTTCCACCAACTAGGAGCTTGCTCTGTTTGGCTCGTCTAAAAGCTGAGAGCAGCCAGCTAACTGCTCAGTTTACACTTAGTCTGAGGCAACCACAGTTCATTCTGTTTCCTGCATGTCTGGGTAAAAGGCCAAGCAAAAGTGGGTTAGGTCACAGGGAAAAGGAGCTTGGAATGTGCTACTGTGGTTGTTACGTACAAGAAAAAGAACTGAATACCTGAATGTCCCTGCCTCTCAGAGCTGCACATCTCACTTCCCTAGGTTCTTCTTAGAAAGATACCAAAAAGGGATAGTGACCCCACAAAACTGAATAAAATTACTGGCATACAATTTTTCTTACAAAGATACATGTCACTTTATTCACTGATACTCATGCACTCATCGCTAATGTGCAAAAGAATTTCAAGTAGCAGCTTGCACATGGTGTGTCCATTGATCAATCTTAGTCCACTGGGCTTTGCTTTGTTAAATGTGTGACATTGGAATCAGCAGAGAAGCTCTGCTACTGGTTTTATATCCACATTTCTGAATTGCACTTTTTTTCTGTGTACACATTGCTCATTTGTTCCACCTAAACTCTAGAAACTCACAATTTCAATTGTTCAGTAGTACTTTCAATTTCTTATATATTCCTATTTTAACCCATTCTGTAGAACTTTCCTGCAGATTTTCTTCCACATAAGTATCTTTTACCTCCTTTTCCAAAGATCTCTATCAGTTTCTTTAATACATAGGTCAGTGCTTCCTAATTTTTTAGGTGGTGTATATAGTTCAAGATGTATTCATATGTAGGACAGGGACTAAGTGACCTGGTAGACCTCAGGGAAAGCAAAATTAAGGAGGACTTATCCACTAATGAGTAAGAAAATGAGCAAAGAAAGCAGAACAAATTGTTTCCTCAACTGAATAAATAATTGAAGTCTGTTTTGGGGAAACTGCACAAAGTGTTCACTGTCACAGACTTTTGGCAGTAGCTGTCCTAGTTTCAAGAAGCAAGAAGTTTCTGAATTTAGAACTGGTGTGAAATTATGCTCTGGTGTCAGCAAATAAAAATATAAAGTGAAATAACTAAAATATCTTAAATAGATGCTTAAATATTTAATTTTAGGCAGTCTGGTTTGAAACTAGAACCATTATCTGTACATGTTTTGAAGAACAGATGACAGTTTATCACATCACTTTACAGTTCCAACATTTCAGACAGTTTCACAGTACTAGAAGTTATGATGTTTGAAAGGCCCTTTACTGTGTAAGAAAAACATTCTTTCTTATTTCAATGAAAGCTGCAATAAATTTGATAGGAATAAACAGATTTGAAATGTAATAAACTGACAGCTCACTAGTTATATCTGAAATATCTGACCATTAGTAGTCTAAATTGCAAAAGGCACACAGTTTTTCAGTGTCAGAGAATGTATTTGGGTTTTAGCTAAAGGGCATCTAACAGATTCTTTTTCCTGCTTAGACCAAACTGTATTACTTTCTGATACAGCATAAAAGTCAGATTTTCGGATAAACAGCAGTAACACCAGTGAATGCTCTTGACTGTTAGGGCAAAAATTAGTAAAAATTGTCTCATCTATGTCATTCAAAAGCAGCAACAGTAAATATTAATATTTTCATGTTTAATAAGTATGTCAACATTGAGGTTACAATATCGTTAATCGTGTTGGAGCATTCAGGGAAACAGAGGAGAACTTGCAGTGTACAGTAGCTAACACAGATTAGTCATATTGCAGATGTTTAACGAATTCATGCAACATACAAGAATTTCAATCAAAGACATTTTTTTCTTTTATAGTAAAGATGAATTTAACTTTAGATTTTAAAAATGTGAACTATTTATAATATATCAAAATTAAAACTTTTTTTAAAAACCACATTTTAAAATTGTTTGAAAGATAGTATCAAGTTGACTGGGTTTTTATGGCTTTGCAGTTGTTTTTCCAAAACTTTACTTTTCTTGTACAACTTAAAAAATCAGCATATGGCACCTATGACAGATGGGATTTTGTCTGTGTCATGTACACTTATGCTTTTATTATGAGGGATACTGATATAAAGTCTTGAAGTGGATTTTCCAGTAGCCTTTGAACAAGTGAGACATTGACACATATGAGCAGGTCGTTCTAATAAATTATCACACTCACTTATTTGATCTACTCCAGTAGTTCTGTTATCTGTGCTAAGTTCTTGCACTTAGATTACTTCAAAATGGAGTTATTCAAGACAAAAATGTACACTTTGAGAGTGAATTGTCCCAAAGGCTGGAGATATTCAAAACCCATCTGGACATGTTTCTGTGTGACCTGGTCTAGGGAATCCTGCTGTGGCAGGGGGGTTGGGCGAGATGATCTTTCGAGGTCCCTTCCAACTCTTAACATTCTGTGATTTTGTGAAGGCATTACTGTAACTCTACAATGAATTGGAGAGTTAAAGTTGGTGCAATATTAAAAGAAAACTCTTCAGCAGAATGATGTTTGCCTTAGGTAGGAACTCTCTAAACAGATATAATTTTTGGTTTAAAAGGAGTCATCATATTAAGAAAAAGCAATGACATTTAAAAGGAATCCTATAAATGTCAAGGCGGTCTCAGGAATAGAGTAACTTCCTGTTAACTCTTACAATCACAAATTAAAATATTAGAATGGCAAATACTTTAAATGAGCTGAATTGTTGTGCCAGGGTAGGTTTAGATTGGATATTAGGAAGAATTTCTTTACTGAAAGAGTGGTGAGATGTTGGAATAGGCTGCCCACGGAGATGGAGGAGTCAACATCCCTGGAGGTTTTTAAGAAGAGGATAGATGTGTTTCTTCAGGGGATGATTTAGGGGTAAGAGTAGTGTAGGGCTATCGGTTGGACTAGGTGATCTTGAGGGTCCTTTCCAACCATAAAGTTTCTGTGTTTCTGTGATTCTGTGAAAGTTTTACGGATGTTTAATGTGTGAATAGTATCAGGACTTCTGGCAGAATGGCTGAACTGAGAAGATATTTTTATTAGAATAATACAGTGGCATGGAAAAAATCCTTTTCTTCTGTGCCTCAGCTCTTCTTTTCCACACTTGCATAACAGAATCTTTCTTTTAGAAGAAAATATTTGCAATAAGAGAATATGGCTAGTCAGAAAATGCAGGTTTGGTTGGAGATTTTTTAATTTCCCCTTTTTTTTCCCCCAAGACTATTGTATTTCAGAAAGGAGTTTCTTGGGAAGTATTGCAGCTGTAGGATAGCCTATGAGTGTTACAGTACAGGCTCTGCGTGGATGTCTGGGGATATGCAGGAACCAAAATGTTCACCTCTGATATAAAAGTCACACGCTGAAATCTTGATTCCAGTTGACAAAGCAGGAATTTCCATTTGCATCAAAGTCTTCTAAAATAAGAGACTTGCAAGGGAGAGTCATAAATATCAGAAAACAGAGAGTACTACGAGAGAGTATTTAATTGTTTTTAAAAGGAATAACATAAAATATTAAACAACATTTACTTTTGAGCTCTGTGGTCCCAGGGCTTATAGTATATAAAATAAGCAGATTAAATCCCCTAGTGGAATAAGGCTAAAAGTTCTATTTAATTCCAAATTCTAAAACCTCACAATTCCCCTGAAGTATCCTGTATTTTGGTCATTTGTAGTTTCTGTTTCTATTCTCCAAGTATTGATGTGGAACAATTGGTCCAGATTTAAATTATTTTTCTGTATTTAAAAAAAAAAAAATCCCCTTTTTTAAATAAAAGAAAATATGTTAAAATATCTTTACAAAAGAATTTCACTCATCAGTGGGTTGCAGGTCTGTGCCAAATCCTATTGAAGTCAATGAGGTGTCCTCCTTAGAATTACAGCTATGACACTATGACATAAATCAATAATGCAGAAGAAAACTTACCCAGGTATCTAACTACATATGTCAATACTTTATATCAGCATTTCCAAATTAAAACCTTTTGCAACTGGTAAGACAATTTAACCTGAAAAAAAAATTGAAGTTATTACTGGAGCACCTCTCCTACGAGGATAGACTGAGAGAGTTGGGATTGTTCAGTTTGCAGAGGAGAAGGCTCCAAGGAGACCTTATTGTAGCCTTCCAGTATCCGAAGAGGGCCTACAAGAAAGCTGGTGAGGGACTTTTTAGGAGGTCAGACAGTGATAGAACCAGGTAAAAAGGGGGTAAGTTAGAGGAGGGTAGATTTAGGCTGGATATTAGGAGCAAGTTCTTCACTATGAGGGTGGTGAGACAGTGGAACAGGTTGCCCAGAGAGGTTGTGGAGGCCTCATCCCTGGAAGCTTTTAAGACAAGGCTTGATGGGGCCCTGGGTAATCTCATTTAGTGGATGGTGTCCCTGCCAGGCAGGGGGAGTGGAACTAGATGTTCTTTGAGGTCCCTTCCAACTCTGACAATCCTATGATCCTATATGTGCATTCATGCTCATCTGATAGACCTTTTTTAATTACTGCATTGCCAATAAAGATACATTCAGATTTAATTTTTTACTCTGTTTATTATTCATGGGACAGTCATGAATTCTACAGCTGTGCTAACTGTCTATCATATCTGCAAGAGTACAAGCACCTGCTGAGTATGTGGACAAAAAATGATTGTCATTTGATTGATCTGCGGAAGATTCAGTCAGTTTTATTACTTTTGCTATTTACAACTTGCAATGTTTGATGGATCTGTAAGTCAGGTGACATTATTTCAGCTTCCTGATTAGGAAACAGATGGTCTTTTTAGAAAAAACAAATCTGTATGTGAAAATCAGGTTTGTGACCTCCTGAGGAACCTGGATGTAAATAAGTCATAGAATCATAGAATTATTAGGATTGGAAGGGACCTTAGAGGTCATCTAGTCCAACCCCCTACAGTGAGTAGGCAATCTCCAACTAAACCAGGTTGCCAAGCACCCTGTCCAGCCTTGCCTTGAACACCTCCAGGGACGGGGCCTCAACCACCTCCCTGGGCAACCTGTTCCAATGTTCCACCACCCCTGTAGTAAGGAACTTTTTCCTAATATCTAATCTAAACCTACTCTTCCCTAATTTAAATCCATTACCCCTCGTCCTATCACTACAGGCCTTTGTAAACAGGCCCTCCCCAGCCTTTCTATATGACCCCTTCAGGTACTGGAAGGTGACTATTAGGTCCCCCCAAAGCCTTCTTTTCTCGAGACTGAACATTCCCAGCTCTCTCAGCTTATAAAAGTCCATGGGCCCTGATGAGATGCATCCCAGAGTCCTGAGAGAATTGGCTGATGTAGTCGCCAAGCCACTCTCAATAATATTTGAGAAGTCCTGGCAGTCAGATGAAGTCCCTAGTGATTGGAAGAAGGGGCATGTTACTCCTATCTTCGAGAAGGGCAGAAGGGAAGACCCAGGTAACTACCGACCTGTCAGCCTCACCTCTGTGCCTGGGAAGATCATGGAGCAAATTCTCCTTGAAGGTCTGATAAGGCACATGGAGGACAAGGAGGTGATCAAGGACAGTCAGCATGGCTTCACTAAGGGCAAATCCTGCCTGACAAACTTAGTGGCTTTCTATGATCCCGTGACTACCTTAGTGGACAAGGGACAACCTGTGGATGTGATCTATCTGGACTTGTGTAAGGCCTTTGACACAGTCCCCCACAATATTCTACTGGCCAAGTTAGAGAACTATGGATTTGATGGGTGGACTGTTCAGTGGGTAAGGAATTGGCTGGATGGTCGCATCCAGAGGGTAGTAGTCAATGGCTCAAAGTCCAGATGGAGACCAGTGACAAGTGGTGTCCCTCAGGGGTCCGTACTGGGACCTGTCCTATTTAATATTTTTATAAACGATATCGACAGCGGGATTGAGTGCACCATCAGCAAGTTTGCTGATGACACTAAGTTGTGTGGTGCTGTTGATAAGTTGGAGGGGCGGGATGCCATCCAGAAGGACCTGGACAGGCTGGAGAGGTGGGCCCAGATGAACCTCATGAGGTTCAACAAGACCAAGTGCAGGGTCCTGCATCTGGGGCGAAATAATCCCCACTATCAATACAGGCTGGGGGACGAGGAGCTGGAGAGCAGCCCTGCAGAAAAGGACTTGGGGGTGTTGGTTGATGAGAAGCTGGACATGAGCAAGCAGTGCGCGCTGGCGGCCCAGAAGGCAAATCGCATCCTGGGCTGCATCAAGAGAAGCGTGACCAGCAGATCAAGAGAGGTGATTCTGCCACTGTACTCTGCTCTGGTGAGACCTCATCTGGAGTACTGTGTTCAGCTCTGGAGCCCTCAACACAGGAAGGACATGGACCTGCTGGAGCGGGTCCAAAGGAGGGCTACAAAAAATGATCAGGGGGCTGGAACACCTCCCCTATGAGGATAGGCTGAGAGAGCTGGGAATGTTCAGCCTTCGAGAAGAGAAGGCTTCGGGGGGACCTAATAGTCACCTTCCAGTACCTGAAGGGATCATATAGAAAGGCTGGGGAGGGCCTGTTTACAAAGGCCTGTAGTGATAGGACAAGGGGTAATGGATTTAAATTAGGGAAGAGTAGGTTTAGATTAGATATTAGGAAAAAGTTCCTTACTACAAGGGTGGTGGAACATTGGAACAGGTTGCCCAGGGAGGTGGTTGAGGCCCCGTCCCTGGAGGTGTTCAAGGCAAGGCTGGACAGGGTGCTCAGCAACCTGATTTATTTGGAAATGTGCCTACTCACTGTAGGGAGGTTGGACTAGATGGCCTCTGAGGTCCCTTCCGACCCTGATAATTCTATGATTCTATGATTCTAAACCAATGATTAATTCTTCAGTTTGTAGTGTATGCACTAATTACTCAGAGGTTTCTGTTATGTTGTACTGTCAATCTGCATGCATTTCATACATAATTAATTGTAAGTAAAAGCAGAGGAAGGAAGACAAATCTTGTCCTGACATATAGAGCATGTTTTTTAAGCAGGAATTTTCCAACTGCTTTTATTTTGTGTCAGAAAAGAACTCTTAAGGTTTAGTAATAGCAAAACCTCACATCTGACTCAGGGAATGCCTGATGCACCAGCTGTTGAAGGGTGAGAGGATATTCTCAGGGACAATCGCTAGATGCTTGCTATGTTCTTCCACGCTTCCCCCAGTCACACTTCATTGACCACTGGAAGAGACAGGATACTGATGTAAGTGGATATTTTATTTGAGCCAGAAGTGTTCTCCAAAGTAACTTCTCCCACAATTTCCTAGTCTTCCTATAATAAAGGAACTGCTGACCTATATTTTTTCAACCACCCATCCTCTGTACATGCATCAGCCTGTCAGTGACCGTTTTCAAAACTTTTAACACTTGCAGGTTTTTGAGAGATTGATTTTAAACTTTTTCATGAATGACAAATGTTGTAAAATCACAAAAATCAAGATAATCAGAACTGGGAATATCCATGCCTTTTGGAATAAAGTATGAATAGTATTAAAATTGGCCTACATCTTTGTAGGACAATGTCACTTGAAAATTAAAAATATATAATGGAAAAAATTATGTTCAAGACATCTGTGCAGATAAAATTTGGAATTCAGTTTCAGTTTGCTATTTTCAGTTTGCTGTTCAGTTGTTCTTACTGTAGTTGACATCAGTCTTGCTGACAAGTATTTTGTCTTGTATGAAAATAGAGAACTCTTCAAACTTCTTAGCTGGTTGTTCCTCAAGCCTTCTGAAGTAACTTCAATAAATACTTTGTCAGTGATGATACTTTGAGGCTTTATGTTCATTCAACCAGTCCATATCAACATACCACATATCAACATGTGTACTGATAATAGCTTATATATTGTTGAAGGTTAAAGATTTCACAGAGATTCTCCCAGGAAAAGAAAATGTTGCATGTTTATTAGGATTACTACAAGAAGGATTTGGAAGTATTCTACCTTGTTAGCTTTCCTGCTTCTCTGTCCTCATCTTTATATTGACTTTTTCTTCACTGTGTAAAATCTTAAATTAACCACAAATATTTGTTTGAAGTAGGCTTGTTAAATTCTTTGATTTTGGAATAATAGATCTGAAATTTTACTGTTGCCACTGATGACCTCCTGGTTAAACAGAATTTGAGATGGAAGGTACTGAAATATTTCAATGTTAATGAAGTTCAGAGTAAAGTGTGTTATTTGTGATGAAAAATTGATTATCAGGTTTTGTCAATCTTCTCAGCTATATGCACTGATAGTGCCAGTGGATTAAGTTGACTGTACTCCTGTTTCATCCTTAGACCTGCATTGTGCAGTGTAAATTTACACTTTTTAGAATGCTGCTACTCTATCGTATTGAAATAAAAACAATGTTAACAAAACTAACAGCAACCACTAATGGTAACAAAAATGTAGAAGAGCTGTAAAAAAACCAGTATGAAACTCCTTTTTTCCTAATTAGAGTAAGAATATTTTTACTTTTAAAAGCCAAAAAGACATTTTTAAAATTAGATTTAACTTGAGCATCATTTATCTCAATCGGTTTCATTGGCAATACCATACAAATTAAACATTCATTTATTTGTTATTTCTTTCAGTCTTTGTTTTTTACAAATGTGTATGTGTGTGCTCCCCATCACTCCTAATACCATGTGGATCGTAGGCATTCCACAGATCATTGTTAAGGTATAGTGCCCTATTACAAATTCAGGCATACATTTTTAGTTTTATCCACATATGAAGTAGACATGACCTGTTATGGAAAGACCTGAAACCTTTAAAAGAAATTTTTATTTTGTGGTCTTAATAGTCACTGTATTTTCTTAATCTAGTAACACTGCTTTTAGATTTTGACATTCACCAGAGGGACTACACCTTATAAAATTATACTTCCATTTGTATGGTCTTCATGTGGAGTACAACAAATGTAGGTTGTACTGGAAATGTGTGTCAGGCTTCATAAATGAAAGATTTTCTGCAACTGTGTTAAATTAAAAATCAACAAAGATCTTTATAGACATCTAGACAAGAAAAATCTGGCAGGATCAGTTTTGGGGTTTTTTTTGTGACAATAAAATGAAAATAAAATCTAATAACATTCTCTTAATACTAGATTATGCACTGAATATTTCCAAAAGAAATCATACATAATGTGTATTTTCCAGCCATTAAAGGACAGAACGTGAAGTTTATACAGAATTATTCACTGAAAATTATATTGTGGCAGTGCAGCTAGAAATTAACATTGTATGTCTGCTTATAAAACATAAACAAAACTGATTCCAACTGACTATGTGAAGCTATAGCAATGGCATCTGATGTTATAAAATATTATACATTAAACAAGGTTAGGAAGGGATTTCTTTACAGCACAGTCAAGTGGATCTAATTGACTCTTGATTAACAAGAGGAGATAAGCCCCACTTTACCCTGTTTTCAAAGATTGTAAATAGCATGACTTCCTCCAAGGCAACAATCTGTCTGAATCACAATCTGTCTTGTTTTATAGCATGTCACTATGTTATCTGATTGTTTATTTTGTCCGTCTTCTCCTTTCTGCATCACTTACATTTGTGATAAACTATTTAACTTATTTATCTCTTCTGTAATCTAAATTCCAGCTCCTCTTGTTATCTTCTTTCTTACAAGATCAAGCTTAACAGTGGATGCTGTGATTAATAGGCCAGTTGTGCTTGTTTTACAGTATGTAGTTGTACCAGGGCATATGGCACGAAAGGTCAGTGATGTCTAGTGATACCTGAATTAAAACACTGATTACACTGCTGAAAATTGTCTCTGACCAGAGATGTTACCTCTTGAAATCAAGAGAGCAGTCTGTCATTAAGCTGTCCTCTTCCATTCTTGTAACTGCACTATTTGTTAACCCACTAGCACTTAAAATCAGGTTATTTTAGAATGAAATTAAAGGAACATTAGTTTAACATTATCGCCTCTCTGAATCTCCTTAATTCTATATACCTTTTAACACTACAGCTATAAATGCACCACTACTAATCTAAATGTTTAAAATATTTTTATGAGAAAGACAAATGACAGTTAAATGACTGCTTAAAAAGAAAACCAAAATATTTTTCTTTGGATTTGAGGCATATAATTTTGGTTGCATCTTATCGTTAACCATCAAAAAGTAGATTAATCAAAATCAACATGTAGTGATGACATTTTTAAAGAAGCTAAACCAAGAGAGAGACTTCAGGCTTGTAGCATAGTTTTCACCTTCCACTTCTCTGGAAACAAAGACTTGAGTATCTTAATATTAGCCAATATTTATAAACAACATTCATATTACACAATGAAACTACCAGGTTGTGAAGTTACATCTTATGCAAAAATCTTCTTGTAGCAGGCAAAATATTAACAATGTTTTGTTTTCTTATCTGAGGTGACTTATAGTCTTGCATAAAAAGGGAATATTATAAATACAAACTTATAAAACAGTCCCAACATAAAAAGAATGGTTTTGAAACTATTTTATGAAGAAATTAGGTCTAAAATATTTTCTGTAACAGAGTACTAGGTAGTTTCAGCAAAGATGTCTATGTTTTTTAATTAATTTTCTTTTACCAAATAAAAAATTCATACTCTTTTCTGAAGTTGAACTTAACTGCACAGTTGTCATTTCCCATATATGTCATCAGTTCTTTGTGTTGTTACGTTATTCCTTCACTCTTCCCTCCTCCATCTTCCTCATTAGTTACAGAATTATTTTTCTGACTGTGAAGTCACAGGTAAATTCTCTGTGGCACTGTCTTCCTCTCTAAACTTTCTGTAATCTTAATTTCATAAAGTCCTCAGTTACAGTGTTTTGCTTTGAAATGAGAGCATCTGGCATATCCAAGTGACCTCACATGAGCCAGTGACAGAATGCATTCACTTTAGTCTCTCTTTCTCAGGCTTTGGTATTGTCCTGGTCCGATTAAAAGACCCGTGGAAGATTTGAATGAAATCTCATGAGCAAAAATTAAGACACAAAAGAGGTCAGATGCAGCTAACTTATCAAACGTTATTGGCTCAGTGGAAGGAAAGATTTGAAGAGAAAGAGAAGAGAATTAAGCAGACAAGAGGACAGCAGAAATAGTCACCACCATTGGATTCAGCGACATCCCACTGGTCCATCCTTTGGCAGCTTCTTGGTTGACAAGGGGTGCACACACATGTCTGTTTCTTCGATAGAGGGTGTACACATAGTTGTTTCTCCAAGGCCCTTTTATAGGTCAGAGCATCTCCAACATAACAGCACCCCCCCTTCGGCCTAGTGCATGGGAGCCTTGTCCATGTGCTGTCCATGCAGCCTTTTTTGTTTTCCTATTGGTTGTTGCTGGAACGTTTGAACCCAATCAGCTCTCTTGGTGCACACACCTGGTGTTTTGGTAAAAAAGTCCTGTCAATCTTGAAGAGCTGTTTTGATGCTTGTGGGGTTTCTACGGCAGTTAATGGTTCTGCCTTGGTTTTCATGGCAGTAGGTGGTTCTGCCTCAGCTAGCCTTAATTGTCTTGGAAGTTGTTTTCCTACTTGCACAACTCCTTTCCCAGTCCAGCGTCACACAAGAAAATTTTGCAAGCAAACTATGCAAGCAAATCTTTTACTTGTTTTGATACAGTTTGTGAAAAATATAGTCCCTCACAGCTATTCATACAGCTCTGATTATTATAGTTTTATCTATTTACACTCTCTAATGAGTTCATACAACATTCCTTTGAGATACAAAAGAAGTACTGCTGCTCACATTCTGTAGGTAGGTGTTGAAGCATTGCAAAAGTAGTGACGTATTTTGAAAGGTTTTCATTTGTTGGGTTTTTTCTTAAGTTATGTGACTTTCAATACTTGATCTCCCTCCTAATTCTCTGAGACCATCCTAATTCTCTGAGCCTATTATTCCTTAATCACTAGCTAGGAAGTTTAGTAATATAAAAATTAATGTGTCTGGTGTCCCCAGCTGCTTTGGTAAAAGCCTGCAGTCCCAATGACTTTAGTGCTCTCTTCTTCAGTCTGCCACAATCACTTCTTGCCTGGGAGGCAATGTGAGTCATCAGTAGTCAGAACTTCCTATCTGTGCCACAGTATAAAGTCTTGCTCGAGATGCCTTGACTGTAAAGTATGGGTTTCCAAGCCCTATATTTCCTTATGGACTCCTCTTTCGTATTTAGACCTTTGTTTTCTTGATGGACCAACATCTGTCTCTTTAATAACAAAGTGGACCTTAGTCAGATTCTCTTTTCTCTGTTTCACCCAGAGTGAAATGATTGCTAGAGAGTTCAATGGCTAAATGGGGGGAGATAAGAGTCCTATGTGTGCTGTAGGTAAAATGTGCAAGTTCCTGTGACTGGTTTATGAGCTATAGCCCACTTCCCACTAAGCCTGAGGACCATGGTTTTATTTTCAGTAATAACAAGGTTTCAAAGATATTAAGTTTCTCACTATGAGTCTTACTGCAATTGTGTGAGAATTCTCAACAGCAGATTTGGAATGTTTTAGCACAATCCTTGCATCTCGAGAGGAAACTCTTCTTAAAATATCAAATAATAATAACAAATTGAGATTCACAACTTAACAGAATATTTCATTAGTTTAACCAGGTATATCTGTTTCCCCTTTGGGATTAATTTATCATTTTTATGAATTAAATTTTATTTTATATGAGGAATGTTATTGTTGCTATATAAGGGTCTCTTTACACAATATAAAGGCAATTATCATGGTTGTTGAAGGAAACATCAAGGGCTTATTTGATATGTTTAGGAAAAGAGAATGTTATCAATTTCAATACGTTACATTTGGTAGAGTTATTATAAGTGAAGCGTGATGGAGAACTTTATCCTTGGCTCTGTCTCTAGGCATATCAAAGATAAGTACTTCCTTGGGAGCAGTCAGCATGGGTTTACCAAGGGGAAGTCATGTTTGACCAACCTGATAGCCTTTGATGAGGACATAACCAGGTGGATAGATGATGGTAGAGCAGTGGATGTAGTTTATCTTGATTTCAGTAAATCATTTGACACTGTTTCCCACAGCATCCTTGCAACTAAACTGAGCAAGTATGGTCTGGCTGATTGGGTAGTGAGGTGGATTATGAACTGGTTGAAGGACAGAAGTCAGAGAGTTGTCGTCAGTGGGATAGAGTTTATTTGGAAGCCTGTGTCTAGGGGAGTCCCTCAGGGGTCAGTACTGGGACCAGTACTTTTCAATCTATTCATTAATGACCTGGATGAGGGAACAGAGTGTGCTGTCAGCAAGTTTGCTGATGACACTAAACAAGGTGGAGTGGCTGACACTGGAGGGTTGTGCTGCCATTCAGTGAGACTTAGACAGGCTGGAGAGTTGGGCAGGGAGAAATTTAATGAGATTCAATAAGGCCAAGTGTCGAGTCTTGCACGTGGGAAAGACCAACCCCATGTATGAGTATAGGTTGGGGACTGAGCTGTTGGAGAACAGTGAAGGGGAAGGAGACCCGAGGGTCCTGGTGGATGGAAGGATGACCATGAGCCAGCAGTGTGCTCTTGTAGCCAAGAGGGCCACTGGGATTCTCGGGTGTATTAGAAGGGGTGTGGTTAGTAGTTCAAGCGAGGTTCTTCTCCCTCTTTACTCTACCCTGGTGAGGCAACATCTGGAATATTGTGTCCAGTTCTGGGCCCCTCAGTTTAAGAAGGATAGGGAACTGCTGGAAAAAGTCCAGCACAGAGCCACCAAGATGATGAAGGGGGTGGAATATCTTCCTTCTGAGGAAAGGCTGAGGGAGCTGGGTCTCTGTTGCTTGGAGAAGAGGAGGCTAAGGGGTGACCTCATCTATGCTTTTAAATATGTGAAGGGTGTGTGTCGGAAGGATGGGGTAAGGCTCTTCTCAGTGAAGCCCAGTGACAGTACAAGAGGCAATGGCTGTAAGCTGAAGCATAAGAGACTCCGTGTGAATACATGTAGAAATTTTTTCCCAGTTCAGGTGCCTGAACACCGGAACAGGCTGCCCAGAGAGGTTGTGGACTCTCCTTCTATGGAGATATTCAAAACCCATCTGGACACACTTCTGTGTGACCTGGTCTAGGGAATCCTTCTGTGGCAGGGGGTTTGGACTAGATGATCTTTCAAGGTCCCTTCCAACTCCTAATATTCTGTGATTCTGTAGTTCTGTGATTGTGGTGTTATTTTTTGTAGTTAAATACTATGACCTTCTTGCATTTTTAGTGGTATGGCCTTTTTCAAGCCACTACATGAGAACTCAAACTGTTCTGGAGGTCAGCGTGGTACCTGAGGTAGTAGGAGACAAAACAGATGAATATATCTTACCTGAAATAAGGCATTATCTTTCATGTTCATGCATGTGTATTTATCTCCACAGACATGATAGCTCCTGGTAACAACACTGAATCTATCCAGAAAAGTCAGTTACTCAAGAAATAAAAAGAGAGAGGAATGAGGAAAACCAGTGCCACCAAGTGTAGGAACCTGCTTATACAGGTCAAGTCAGCAAAACACTTATTTGGGACATTTAAGTATCTGCTAATTTAAAGCAAGTATTTAAGAGTTTTGCTGAATTTAGATATCAGAAAATAGGGTGAGTAAAACAGCTATTTTACTTACTGCCTTTGATTCAGATAGAATCGCCTCACAGTTTTAAAAAATCCATTTTTACCATTAAGAATACTTAATAAAAGTACAATTAAAACCAAACATAAAACTTATGTGCATGCAAGAGCATAGGAGAGGGAACACTACCAGATGTAATTCTGAGAAATGAGATTTGCATAAGGTCTTGGTTCACAATGTTTGCAGATGTTGGCAATCCCAAACACCGATACAGGTTGAGTGAAGATTGGCTTGAGAGCAGCCCTGCGGAAAGAGACTTGGGGGTGTTGGTGGATGAGAAGCTCAACATGAGCCACCAGTGTGTGCTTGCAGCCCAGAAGGCCAATCATATCCTGGGCTACATCAAGAGAAGCGTGGCCAGCATGTCGAGGGAGGTGATTCTCCCCCTCTACTCTGCTCTTGTGAGGCCCCACCTGGAATATTGCGTCCAGTTCTGGAGCCCCTATTACAAGAGGGATATGGGGGTGCTGGAGCAAGTCCAGAGAAGGGCCATGAGAATGATCAGAGGACTGGAGCACCTCTCCTACAAGGACAGACTGAAAGAGTTGGGATTATTCAGTCTGCAGAGGAGAAAGCTGTGAGGAGACCTTCTTGTGTCCTTCCAGTATCTGAACAGGGCCTACAAGAGAGCTGACAAGGGACTTTTTAGGAGATCAGACAGTGGTAGAACCAGGGGAAATGGATGTAAGCTAGAGGAGAGTAGGTTTAGGTTAGATATTAGGAGCAAGTTCTTCATTATGAGGGTGGTTAGACAGTGGAAGAGGTTGCCCAGAGAGGTTGTGGAAGCCTCATCCCTGGAAACTTTTAAGACAAGGAAATTCTTTTGAGTGAGTGGGGAACAGCTATAAAAATAGAGAATCTAAAAAGAACACAAGATCTCTTAAGTTTGTGAAAGCACATTAAAATAGAAAAATGTGATACTGTAAAATAAATTAATATATGTTTATATAAGCAAATTCTGTAAAGATTAAGGCATTGCACAAACAATAATACTGAAAGAGGTAAATGTATAATACTCCAAACTACAGATGTTTCTTAATGATTTTGAAAAACAAGACATTTGAAACATTTGTGTACAGCAGACTGTATATGATATTACTGAAATAATATTAAAATGGGAATTGGTCAGAGAATGATAGTTTAGATAGCTAGTTTGCTCAGGATGGTAACGTTGCTCTGTTAGACAGCAGTGGTTAAGAGAGTGTTATCTGTTGAGATTTCACCAATTTAATGTTTTGCCCTTTCTCAGGGATACAGTAATGTTATAATTTCAGGATCTCAGACAGCTGATTGCTGGACTGATGAAAATTAGTTAGGTTAGTCATGGTCACGTGTTGTCCTTGTTTAGCCCCATATTGAGAATGCACATGGCCTGATGATCCAAGAGGACCTGAACACATTTCCTGTGTGATGCAGAATTGCTAAAGCACTTATGATTGGCTCAAGCTGCAGCTGGCAGCCTAGCCACTGACGTTTCAAGCTCAAGGCTCTGGTTATAGGCTTGATAAGCCTTTACCTAAGTTACATATAAATGAATTGTATCTTTGTGTTTCATCATAACAACAATTGATTCAGAAATACCTTAAATATTTAAATGCAAGTTTGTGTCCATTTAATCTGAAATATTTAAGTCTACTTATCTATCCACAGATAATGTGATTTTCAACAGAGACAGGAGTGATCATTTGACCAGTGAAATGTTTGTCCCATTGAAAAGAATGGAAAGAAAGACAAGAAATTTTAATGTAAGAATGGGAAAAAAAATAATATTGAAATTCCCTCTCTAAGAAACACACAATATTTCAGATTCATGTCAGTGTCCTGTCCCCTTTAAATAACAAGAAATATAAATTGACAGAAAATAGATTAATGGGTTAGCCTGGAGCAAAATATTCTTATTTGTCTGGATCTTCCACTGCATTAGAGAAGATAGCTAGCAGTACAGTTTATATTTATCTGGAAGCTCTGCTTTTCTCTTCTGCCTAAAATGGAATGAAAGTGTAGGCAAGAAGGAATTTTCCACTAATCTTTTCAAAAACACCAGAAGCCTGCTGCTTCTCAAACTGGAATGTTTTAAAAGAGAAGAGTTTCCAATTCCAAACTAAAATCTTAGTTAAATCAAGCTTTAGTCTAGGAGTTTTGGTTCTCATCTTGTTAGGGTAGGGAAGCTCTGCTTAGCAGAGTGGAGACAGACTTCCACTTTAAAACATGTGAGTTTCATAGACATAAAAAGATCTGCATCAATTTCTGTGTAAACAAGTCAGTTATACAATATTATTGATACACTGAAGAATTCAGAAGTGCACTGAAAACACTGACATGATAATTCACAGAAAAAATTCAAAATATTACATTTACTTAACAGAGTAGCTATATTCATTCTTTAAAAAGATGCCAAATATGTGGATAAAGCAGATGTACTGAGTGGATACTGAAGAGTATTACAAACAAGAAGCAACAGCCAATAAAAATTAAATGACATCTAAATTAGTTTGTTAATTGTGTCCGTGTTTTATATTTCTGACATTTTGGACTTGTCTTGAAATAGATTTCAAGGTTTGTGAGGGTGGACATTGGGACTATACTGCACATCCAGTTTCTAAATGAGATTAAAACCTCTGTGCATGCAAAAAAAAAAAAGAAATTTTTTAACAGAACCAATGACAATATAATCTTATGTTGAATTTTCTTCTTTCCAGTCAAAGAATCTTAGAGTTTCACAAATTGCACTATGAGCTCATTGAAACAACTAATATGAACTCTGTCTACATGGAAATGATAAGATTTTCCAGCACTTAGGATAACTTGTCAAAAATAATTTATCTATTTAAAATTATAAGAAGGATTTGAGTTTTAAATAAAGAGAAATATAATTTTTCCAAGTGGAGTTTTGTCTGGAATATTCTGCTTAATGTAATCAGGAAAAATGTTCTGCAAGCTGTTCTGCAAAAAATTGGCAAAAAGTTTATCTAAGGGTTGTTATTTGCTTCAGCATGGTGCTTCCCCACACTGGGCTGTGGGAATTATAGTATACTTTACAAGATGTTCTTTTGGCTGAATTACCAGCACAATTTGCTGGATATTCTTCCAGCACTTCCCTCAGTCAAATATTTCCTCATCAGGAGTTCCTCATCATTCATCTAATATAAAAGGATTCAGTTGCAAGCCAAGACAGAAGTAATACTGAATGTATAGATCCAGGAAGCACTGGGTTTAGACTCAAAACTTTGGGTATATATATATGCAGTGGGAACACGAACACATTAGGTACAGAAGTAATTTCAATTTAAGCTTTATTAGGACACTGAGCGACAGTACTCAGTAACCAGCTTTAGTGAATAGCACTTACAGTTTACCAGTTTCTCATAAACTCAATATACAAATACTTTTGCTTCAGTACTGATGCTTATCATTTGTTTATTGTGATCTATTTCAGGAGCAGGATGTAGTTAATTTATTTTATTTGTTTTCAAACTGAAGATATTTCTGAAGACTATTATATGGCTGCATGAAAGAAGTTGTCTGATAGAACTGATATTAATCAGACTATATCTTATCAAAGTGTGGGCACATATAAATGTAGGCATTATTTACATGTATATATGTGTATATAACTGTTATATATATATATTAATCCATGTATTTACATATATAACATATATGTATTTTCAAGTGTAATAACTCTAGATTATTATTATGAGAAATTATGGCTATGAATTTGTCTACAAAGCATTGGTGTTCAGACATTAAATTAGTTTCCTGGTAGCTAAATTATTCTAATATTTCAAACTTATAAACATTTTTTCCAGGTAATGGGACACTTTACTAGCTTAGGTGAACTATATAGCCAAGAGTTGTAATTTTCAGTTTAGTTTACGTATGAATTTACTCTACCTAAGCTTGAATATCAAATTTCCCAGTTATTTCTTTACTCCTCTAGAACTATAAACAATCCTTTATTTTTGATTATGATCTATTATCCTCTGGGAGAGGAGGGATTCGTTAGGGAGTTTGGGTTACTTCAGTTTTGCCAGTCTCTAATCAGTTATTTCTTCTGGCCCTAAAATATGCATATTGAGGTTTTTGTAATACCAAGAGCCACAGTATGTACTTCATACCATCTAGACAGGCAGAAAAGAAATATGGAAGTACTTCAGAGAAAGGAGGTAATGGTGGTTTTCCAGGGCTTACTCCACTCTGCTTAAGAATGAGACATGGTTGGATTGCTCCACACCTTCAGTGCAAATATTTAGCCTACAGTGAGTGCAATGGGCAGTTTACTTATCACCAGTCATTGCTGGTTTATTTCTCTCACAACTGGATGACCCAATTCCATTTTGCCTATACACTATATTCTTTGTTTGATCATGTAGTTTTGGCACACAACTGAACCACTTGAGCTGCATGCAGCCAACAGCCATTGGATATTCACTTCTGACTTAACACTACATAGATTAGAGGGGAAGAATTATATGTAGACAGAACTTCTTTTCAGGGCAGCCATATCTAGGAAGACTAACCATCAATCCAACATAAAATATCATCTCTAACAGTGGCTAAAAACTGAATTCTGAAATAGTATAAATTTGGCAAACACATAGAATCAAAAATGATCGTATAGTCAAATCTCCATGCTCAGAGGAGGGTAGCAAGTTGCCCAGAACTGGGTCTTATTGGGTTTTGAATGTCACTAAGTATGGAGACTCTAAAACTTCTTTGGGCAACCTGTTCCAGTGTATGACTACCTTCACAGTATAAGAAAGGGTGTTTGATTGTGGTTTGTGGTTTTAGTTGGTGTTTATGATGTTAGGTTTTTTTGTTGGTTTTGTGACTCGAAATGTGATGTGCTTCAGGAGGGCTAAGCAGAGGGGAAAGATCAACTCCGTTGTCCTGCTGGCAAAGCTTTTCCATATATTGCCCAGATACTGTTAATCTTCTTTGCCTTAAGCATGTAATTGCTGGCTTATGGTCAACTTGTTATCCACCAGAACCCCAAGGTCTGGCAGGAAACCCTTCTTTCCAGATAGTTGTCTTCTAGTATGTACTGATGTAGGGGGTTATTCTACCCAGGTGCAGGACTTGGCAATTTCTGTTATTGAACTTCATGAGCTTCCTGTCAGTCCATGTGTCCAGCCTGTCAAGGTCCCTCCAAATGGAAGCATGACACTCTGATGTACCAATCACTCCTCACAGTTTTGTATTTTCTCCAAAATTGCACCCATCACCTAGGCATATGGGCTTTCTATAAACATAGTAATTCTATGTGTATGAGTTTCTCTGTTGTGAACTTTTCCTCAACTTCTTTAAGCAATGCAGTTACTAGCAGTGTTAACATGCCCAGATGTCAGTGGTGCTCAGGATTTTAGACCTGTCAACACAGAAACACACAAGGGTCAAAAGGGTGATTTCAATACCCTATATTCACGTTATTTTTTTTAAGACCACTTGATTACTGAATTTTTGTAACTTATTCAGTGACAGATATCACTCAGTCACCATCGGTAAATCTGTTAGGTTTTTTTTGCAAGGTGAAAAATGTGATAGTTTGTATATTGTGGGATGCCTTTTAAAAAATGCTATCACAAACAGCGATTACTGTAAAAGGTTATGAAAATATTATTAAATTGTTAGATTTAAAAAAAAATCCACCATTTTTAAATAAGATTTAAAATTTTAATATACCAGTTATGAACAAAATTTCCTCTGGAAACCAGAAAAAAATATATTCTCTAATTATAAAGTAACCTTGTTTGTCTTTCACTGATGATTTTTCCAAGAAACTAACAAAACAATAGAAATTAAAATCAGTTTGTTGACTGAACAATTTTGAAGCTCAAATTTCAACTAAATGGTCTAACTGGAATTAAGTTTGTCAGATTTTTAAAATTTGATTGAAGTGCCTGTTTGACTGTTACTTCCCCATTTGGAATCCAGGAATTTATTTCCCTTTCTCACTTGAGTTTTGGAAAGAAAAATTGCCTTACTATAGCACATGATCACTTTGCAATGTATAGGAAGCATATAATCAGTCACCTATGATAAAAACATTTGTGGCTTGCAGGACTTCCTTATTAACATTTTGTCAATGACATCAAAACCAAAGTGATAGTAAGAAATAACAACTCTTAATCTATGATTATAGTGGTCAGCTTATTTTTAAAAATTTTTTTTAAAATCTCAAAAAAACCACTCTAGGACACATTATTTTTTAGCATTTTTATCAGCTTTTTTTTTAATCAGTGATCATTCAAAGAAACACAGTAATATTATACTTCTTTATTGAAGTCTGACTCTTTCATTGACTCTTCTGTAAAAATTTGTTACACATCTGTCACTCTCTGGACCAGATAATATATCACTGAAAGATTTGATTTGACCTCAGGGGTTTGATATCGTATTTTATGAGAGAAAACACTCCTATTGGGACTTTTAATGGGTACAGACAGGTGAAAGTGACAGGGAGAGTCCAACATATTAAGAGCCCTTTTAAAAGTATTCACAGAAAGCTACTAATTTCCTAACTACTTTCACACATTTGGACTTATTTTCATATGATATGATAGTGGTGATTTGGAATGCATTTTCCATGATGGTGATACATAGTATGCAACAATTACACAAATCACAGTTTGTGGTATCTCTTAACCTGCACCATTTTTTTGATCTATGGTTAATTTTATAGCATTATGTGTCCTACAACAGATCAGAAGGCTGATCTGGTTTATGTTCATCACAAAAATTAACAATCTTTACTTTAAGCTCCGTTAAAAAAAAAATTCAATAGCTGATTTGGTGATCTATAATCTTTTGTTGTTATGATTAAATAGCAACCACTACAGAAGTCATTAATATTCTGCTAGTATGGTATTCAGAGACTGCTGTTATATAGACAAAACCAGACGACACACCAATACTAAAAAGCAAGAAAAAAAAAAAGTCAATATTTTAAGAATTCTGGAATGTATATAGTTTGTGATAGTTTCCTTTGTACATTTACATTATATAATGTCTTATCTTACTATTTTTCTTGGAATTTCATAGAAGCATTTAGATTGGAAAGGACCTTTAAGTCCAACTGTTTCGCTGACACTGCTAAGCTCACCACTAAACCATGTCCCTGAGCAGTGCATCTACATGGCTTTTAAATACTTTCAGGGTGACTCCATCACATTCCCTAAGCAGCCTGTTCCAGTGCTTGACAACCTTTTCTGTGAAGAGATTTTCCCTAGTATTTAACCTAAACCTCCCCTTGTGCATCTTGAGGCCATTTCCTCTTGTCTTATTGCTTATTACTTGGAGAAGAGACCAACTCCCATCTTGCTGTAATCTCCTTTCAGGTTTCTTCCATAGATATAGCTAGATAGAAGTAATTTGCAATTGCTGTGTTTTGCTGTAAGTTTGAAGGCAAAATCACACTTTTTAGGTGTGACACCTGCTATGTTAGCAGCATGTATACATAAACTACAGATTAACCAATGAAGGACATAACTGTGGCTTTTACAAGAGTTTGAAAATGAATGGCAGACTTACAACTCATTTAATATTTTTGAAAGAATGTACCATGATTGTATATGTAATCTAACAGATACAGACATTTGTACCTCTGTCCAGATTCCTACTTCAGATCTCTTGCCTCTCACTCCAGTACTCCCAGCCTGCTCTGCACCACACTAGTGCTTCCTGCTCCTGTCTCCAGGGCTGATATGTCATGGTCATTCACTAGACTAGTTGGTTGAAGGCAGAGAGCACTTGGTCACTTGGCCAGAGTTCTTGTTACTCAGCTTCTCACACCTGGCATACCTGTAAGGAGCAGTCACACTGTGCCTGCCATCCAGTCTTTAGATCTTGCCATTCCTTATTTTAAGGAAATGCAATTCTTCTCAAAACCTTGCAAGTCCATCATCTGAATAACACACAGAGACCAAAAATCTCTTGAGGAAATAAACTTATCCTTGCCTTTGAAAGCAAATAAGGTATGAAGTGATATATCATTATGGCCTGGATCCTGAGAAGTTAAGATGAAAACATACATATTCCTATTTCCTATTTCTGGAAGAGGATACATAGTTTTTAGCTAATATTTTGCCTGTTGTTGGGAAATTTTGCTGTAGTATTTGGGGAAGTTTTGTAAACAAAATTGTGCTTGTATACTTAGCTGCACATGTACTTGCAACAACAATAAAGTGCTGAAACTTAGCAGAGGGCGTTTTGTGTGTCAATTAATATACAATTCAGGTGCATTGTCTAGCTGAGGGCTTTTACCACCTGAAGTTTGTATTAATAGACTAATAAAACATGCCATGGAGTGTCTTAATCCTATTACTGTATGGCTATTTAAACATCAATTAGTTTAAATTATATTTTAAAAATTACTTTTCTCTGAAGATTACTTTTTACTATGTAAAAAGAAAATCATCTCAGTGGTAAAAGTATACAACAGGAAAACCACTATTCTAGTGGCATAGTATTTTTTTATTAATTATGTTGTTTTTAAAACTTTCAAGTTGTATTCCTTGTCCTGTATTATATTACAATCTCATTGTAGTTTTTCATTTTTGCAGCTTTGCTCTGCTTTCTCCTCTCATTGTTTTTTTCCAGTTCTTCACATATTTTTCTTCATTCACATTGAAAAAGTTGTTCTTTATCTGCTCCACATTTTTTTTTGTGTTCTCTATATTTCTTCCTTGTAAATATTTGTTAAGAAGTCAGTGTGCATGTGTCATATAAACATTTATCTACTGACAAGCTATTAGTTTGTAAGATTACAGTTCTGATAATTTGAGAGATGGAAGTTCCACTGCAAGATGAGATGTTCAACCTAGTCATTCATTTGTTAAATTACTGAACATTTCACTTAATTACCTGGAGCTCTTCTCTTAGAGATGTCCTTTAAGAGATATCTTAAGCTTTCCAGAACATGTAGGGCTTGTTTGAGAGGCACTTCATAAAAATGGCCTAAATTCAAATGGTTTTTACAGAAAGAGGAAACCTTAGTGTTGAATCTTATACAGACAGTAGTTTTACTTGTGGTTTGCCAGGGCCCTCCTGGATTGAAGAGATATGCTGGTTATTTCAAGTTCTCACAGACCATGTGAGCTATGCCCTTTAAATTTTGTGAAAGCCAGTTGTAAAAATGTATAATGTATCTAGGAGAAATATTCCACTTAGGAAATTGTTATGCAGCAGAATTCTATCATGTCTGACCTTTTCCTTAGTTTTGTAGATGTCAACATACAGATATAATGAAGTGCAAACTGCCAGTTACTTTAAAGAAAGTAACAATACTGGGCAAATTTTAATCCTTATATATTTGAGAAGTATTGGATTTTTTCATCATCTCTGTAAAATCACTGTTTTCAGGATTAAGACACTCCTTTTTAACAAATGGTTTCTGTCCACTTCTGTTTGACATTGATGTAGTTGGTTGTGGATGGCAATCCCAGATATTGTAGAAATGCAAAAATTCATTGCCTCTATCATGTCTGTCAAGAAACCTTCATGATGAACCTAAGAAATTTAAAGCCTTTAAAGTCCAGATACAACTTTGAGAGCTAAGTTGGGAATTTCCATTTATCTTTCTACGTGAAATCAAAATGGAAAGTAAATCATTTCAACATGTCTGAAATACTAATGAGATTAGCAGCCAAACTTCAAAGAAAATTGTCACCTAATTCTGAAGTCCACCAGCTACATCATTTCTTAGGCAGCTCTGCTGCTGAGAGGCCTGCCTTTCACCAGAGAGGTAAATTAGCTCTCTCTGAAGTCCTACAGCCAGGTAGGAAAGGCAATTTGTCTTTGAAGTTTGGCCAGTAGCGCTTCTTTCTCAAGGAACTGAACTTCAAAGAGAAATATTGTTTCTCTTCCTTTTGGATGTTGTATTCAGTAGTATATGAGATACAACTGCTTTTTGTGTGTTAGGCAGAAATAACATTCTTTTAAATGATATGTCTGTATGCATGGAATTTCAGATTTATTTATAGAATCATAGAATCATCTGGGTTGGAAGGGACCTCCAGAGGTCATCTAGTCCAACACCCCAATAGTGAGCAGGGACATCCCCAACTAAATCAGGTTGCTCAGAACCCTGTCTAGTCTCTCCTTGAATACCTCCAGGGATGGGGCCTCAACTACCTCCCTGGGCAACCTGTTCCAGTGTTCCACTACCCTCATGGTAAGGAATTTTTTCCCAATAGCTATTCTAAATCTACTCTAATTTAAAGCCATTTCCCCTTGTTCTTTCACTACAGGCCTTTGTAAAGAGGTCCTGTCCATCTTCTTTGTAAACTCCCTTCAGGTACTGGAAGGTCACTATTAGGTTCCCCACCAAGCCTTCTCTTTTCCAGGCTGAACAATCCCAGCTCTGCTTTTATTATTTATTATATTATCTGTGATAGGATAAGATTACTAGTGCTTAGGAAGAGCTACTAGAAACTATTAACTGTATAATTTGCAGGACCCTTAAAATAAGTTTAAAGAATGGATACAAGAAAAAAAAGATCAAGATAGTGATTTTCCTTACTAGTTTTCTGTTTTACTAGCAAGAGAGACCAACACTCTATCAATGAAACCCCCAAATCCAACAGAGCATTTGGTCTAACTGTTACAAGGTTTACTCCTTACAATTTTGGAGCTTGTAATAGAAATTGTTTTTAGAAGCACTTCTGGAAGCCATCCAAAATCTTGCTCTCAGTAGGACTATCACCAATAGTTCACATTAGTCATGTTTTTGTTTAACAAAGTCTTTGAAGTTGCTAATGGCAGAGAATGTGCTGCTTCCCTAGGGTTTTTTGTTTCCAAATATCTAATCTGAATGTCTCAGGCTGCTAATTTTAGCCAGACCTGCTTTAACTTTGTCATCCTCTGCTGCTAGGAAGAGTTAGGCTTAGTCATCTTTGTAACTTCTGTTCAGGTACTTGTAGTTTGCTCTTAGATTGCCCCTTCACCTTGACTTCTCCAGATTAAAAAAAAAACAAGATCCCTTAATCTCTCTTGGAGGTCTTGAGCTCTAGGTTGACTGTCTTGTAACCCTCCAACTTTTTCAACTATGGGGCCCCAGAATGGTCACAATATTCAAGGTGTGACTTCACTATCACTGAATATAATAGGGTAAATCATCTGCTGGACATAATCCTCATAATATTATTTAACGTGCTAGTTTCTTAATTTGTGATGAGAGAACACAGTTGGATTATATTCAGTTTTGTGTCAACTATAATATCCAATTCCTTTTCAGCTGGTTTTCATGAAACAGTAAGATTACTATAACTGCAGCTGGCCTGATTCATACCAAAGAACTCCAATACCATATATGATTGCAGTTGGAGAAAGAGGAGTTTGTCATTATTACAGCTAGCTGAAACTTACCCATTTAGGCAAAGCTCAAGTGCTGCTTATAAACGTTACACTTTTCCTTTGAGGGTGTTTCTTACCCACTAATAATATCCTGAAAGTTGGAAAGATGAACAACGACTGTAATGATGGACAGACCACTTGTGTCTTCAAGACTTCATGAATTTAGAACATTTTTCTCTCATAATTAAGCAATTATCACCTACAGTCACAAGGAACAGACTCACATCTTTGAAATATTTAAGGGTTTTGTATAGAGTAGATGAGCTGTAAAATTGCAAATAATCTTTCACAATTGACCATTTTCAATTAACTTCATGAAGGAATGTTAGGAGTAGCATGCAATTTTAGTACTTACTGTAGCACGTAGGAACATCAATAGGAAACTCTTGTTGATGTCAGTAAGTCTGGAGAGAAATCTAAAATACCGATCATATAATTATAGAATCATAGAATCACCAGAGCTGGAAGGGACCTTGAACATCATCTAGTTCCAGCCCCCCTGCCTCGCTGAGGCAACTTCCACTAGATCAGGTTGCCCAGAGCCCCATCCAGCCTTGTCTTAAAAGCTTCCACGGATGAGGCTTCCACAACCTCTCTGGGCAACCTGTTCCAGTGTCTCACCACCCTCGTGGTGAAGGACTTCCTCCTAATATCTAATCTTAATCTACCCTTCTCTAGCTTGCATCCATTTCCCCTGGTTCTGTCACTATCTGACCTCCTAAAAAGTCCCTCACCAGCTTTCTTGTAGGGCCTTTTCAGATACTGGAAGGCCACAAAAAGGTCTCCTCAGAGCCTTCACTTCTCCAGACTGAACAACCCCAACTCTCTCCATATGTCTTCATAGGAGAGGTGCTCCAGTCCTCTCATAATTCTCGTGGCCCTTCTCTGGGCTCGCTCCAGCACTTCCATATAGTAGTAGGGGTACCAGAACTGGATGCAATATTCCAGGTGGGGTCTGACAAGAACAGAGTAGAGGGGAAGAATCATTTCCCTTGACCTGCTGGCCACGCTTCTCTTGATGTAGCCCAGGATATGGTTGGCCTTTTGGGCTGCAAGCACACACTGGTGGCTCATGTTGAGCTTCTCATCCACCAACACACCCAAGTCTCTTTCCGCAGGGCTGCTCTCAAGCCAATCTGTGCCCAGCCTATATCGGTGCTTGGGATTGCCCTGACCCAGCTGTAGGACCTTGCACTTAGTCTTGTTGAACTTCATGAGATTGGCATGGGCCCACCTCTCCAGCCTGTCCAGGTCCCTCTGGATGGCATCCCTCCCCTTCCAGCGTGTCAACCATACCACACAGCTTGGTGTCGTCGGCAAATGTGCTGAGGATGAACTCGATGCTACTGCCCATGTTTCCAATGAAGATGTTAAACAAGACCTGCCCCAGTATTGATCCTTGAGGGACTCTACTAGCCACTGTCTTCCACCTGGACATGGATCCATTGACAGCCACTCTTTGGGTGCAGCTGTCGAGCCAATTCTTTATCTACCGAGTGGTCCATCCATCAAACCCATATTCCACCACCTTAGAGACTAAGATGTCGTGCTGGACTGTGTCAAAGGCTTTGCTCAGGTCCAGGTAAATGACATCAGTTACTCTTCCACTGTCTATTGGTGGTGTGATCTGTTCATAGAAAGCCACCAGAATCATCAGGCATGACTGACCCTTGGTGAAGCTGTGTTGATTATACCCAATCACGTCTTCATCATCCTTCTGCATCAGAAGTGCTTCCAGGAGGATCTGCTCCATGATCTTACCAGGCACAGAGGTGAGACTGACTGGCCTATAGTTTGCTGGGTCATCCTTCTTTCCCTTTTTAAAAATAGGGTTTATATTTCCCCTTTTCCAGTCAGTGGGGACTTCACCAGACTGCCATGACTTTTGGAATACAATAGAGAATGGCTTAGCAACTTCATCTGCCAATTCCCTCAGTACCCGTGCATGTATCCTGTTGGTTCCTATGGACTTGTGAACTTTCAGGTTTTTCAGATGGTCATGAACCTGATCTTCACTTACCACAGGCAGTTCTATCTTCCAGCCCCTGCCATTATCTTCTTTGACTTCGGAAATGTGGCAGGAGCCCTTGCCAGTGAAGACTGAAGTGAAGAAGCTGTTGATGACTTCAGCCTTCTCCACATCATCTGTCACCAGTTCTCCCATTTCTTTTCTGAGGGGGCCCACACCTTCCCTAGTCTTCCTTTTTCCATTAATATATTTGTAGAAATTTTTATTATTCCCCTTGATCTCCCAGCCTAGATTTAATTCCCACTGAGCTTTAGCTATTCTAACAAGTTCTCTTGCTTTCTGGACAGCTTCCCTATATGCCCCCAATTAAAGTTGTCCTTTCTTCCTCCCCTTGTATAGATTCTTTTTATGAGATAGTGTGTCCAGAAGAGTCTTGTTCACCTAGGCAGGTCTCCTAGCATTCGTTCCTGCTTTTCTCTTTGTCGGGATACTTAGCTCTTGGACACGGAGAAAGTGAGCCTTGAAAATTGACCAGCTGTACTGGTATATATGTGTGCAAATAAAGAATGGTGCAGCTACAAGACTCACCACTTCTTCCAAGATTAATATGACACAAATCCAATTTAAGGTCAACACATTTCAAATATTGAAGTAATACATAAGCAATTTGGTTTCAAATAATAACAGAGTTTCTTTTTGCTATACTGTTCATGATTTTGATTGTTCTATAGTGACAATGAGAGACTTGTAGGTATGTTCTATTTTTGCAATAAAATATCTCCAACATCAGTTAAGAGTCTTTTAATATCTATTGTTCATGTTTATCCTTTTCTGAGTGGTTTAATTTGATTTGGCAGGACTTATTGTCATCAAGAGACCGTGTGCTCTTTGAAGGCTGATATGGGTCTTCTGGATTTGAGGATGCTTCCTGAAATTCTAGCAGTAAATAAGACTGCAGTCATGTTCATTGCAAATGTGAAGATGGTAATTGGAGTGTGTGCATCTGCGCCAGCAAAAATGAAAAAACACAGTACTGCACTACTGCTCTGCATGGAACAGCACACATCCATGTAGTTTTCTTAGCCACCAAAATAGAATGGCAACAAGAAAATTGCTCCTGGTAATGGTTCTTAGTGTGTGTTAAGTTCTGTTCCATGTCTTCTCTTTCATCTCAAGGAATTGCTTGAGAAAGTGTTGCTTAGCCTATGCCAAACTTGTATGAGAACCATTTTAATGATTCAGCAGGGTAAATAATTAAATCCATGGGAATGTCTTGTCTCATTGTTTAGTTTAGTAGAATAGACATGCCTAATGTTTTCCAAAGTAAATAAAGGGTTTTTTTGCTTTTTACCTAACTGTATTAGTCGTAATTTGCACAAACATTTTCATCCTAGCCTAGATGCTTTTGAATTTTTTGTTATATAGAGCAGACAGAAGCTGCACTGTTTGTCCTCATAATTACTCTGAAATCTTGAAGAGCAAAAGAGTCCAGTTAGATTTTCTGAAAGGAGTTTTCTCAGATGTTTGTTTTGCGTTTTTTTTGTTGTTTTGTGGGAGTCTTTTAATTGGTTCTAATTGTTTATGTCCATGTGTTTTGGTTTTGATTTAATTCTAAATCTGCTAGTGTTGTAGGTAATGGAACCTAAACAAAAGAAGAAAAGAAAATGTTATGTAAGTCTGATCTACAACATGAATCAAATACTGTATTTTGTTTTATTCCAGTGTTTACGTTCTGTAATGCAGTATTTCATAACAGAGAGAGTTCTGACTGACTGCTCTTCTTATGGACATACACATAGTTCAGTGAAGTTGTTGCTGATATAGGCATAATTTCTTGTGATAAAGTCTTCAAATTTTTCTCTATGTTATCCCTATAAACAGAACATTAGAATTTTCTGGGAACTGAGGAGATTCCAAAGTCTTTTTCACCCACTAGAGTTAACAGTTTAAATGAAAGGGCTGAATGATCTATCTGGACAGTAGTTTGTTAAAAAAAAATATAGAATTCATTTAATTAAAAATGTTATTGTCCCACAAGTGTGTAAGAAAAAGCAAATGAAAGCAGTAGAGCTGGCTTTTCTGTCAGATGCACCTACAAAGATAAATGTAGGGAGATATATATTTGAAGTTTATCCAGTTCATATAAAAGTGTAGTGTATTAGTCTCGACTAACAGCCAAACGTCACCCTCCCCCCTCCAGCCTGCTCACTCCCCTTCCTTTGCAAAATAGATGAGAAAATAGATGAGAAAGCTTATGGGTTATGATAAAGATAGGGAAATTGCTTACCAGTTACTATTACAAGCAAAACAGTCTTTCTTTTGGGAAAACTAATTTTATTTATTGCTAATTTAAATAGAAAGTGGTAAGGAACAAAAGTTAAACATTAAACCAATATTTTTCCACCCTCCTTTCTCATGCCCAACCTTGCTCCCTCACTCAAAGCCCTCCCCAAGCAGTACTGGGAGGGATGGAGCAGTGTTTCTATCAGTATGTAACCGTTTTCTCTCTGCTTATCCTTTGTTCTGACACTTTCCCTCTGCTTCAGAATGGTTTTTTGCCATAGGCGCTGTAGTCTTCTGGGATAAATCTACTCTAGCAGAGTAGAACCAGCAGATTCCAGCACAAGGCACCCTCAGTCTCTTCCCATAGGAGCCAGCTCTGTGATCCCCTCCACTACCAAAACCTTGACACCTATACCCAGTACACAAAGTGATCTTGATTTGACAAAGTAAGACTTACTATGAGTTTTAGTCTAAGTGGCATTTTAATACTAGATTAAATAGGTATCAGATAAATACTTTGTATGATATGAATCACATTATTTATTTTAATCCAGATGTAAATTATATAAAACTACTATCCTGATTCTTCTGGAAGCTTATGCCAGTTTATTCCTCAATTATCATGAAATGTTGCTGAAAAAGATAGATTGTTATATATATGTACCAGTTTGGTAAACTGATTTTTAATGATTTTTTTTACACTTTTAGATGATATTTTGAAGTTTCGGTCATTATTTTGTATTTGGTTGCTTTACTGTTTCTGAAGGACAAGCACTAGTTTGAGATGTTTGCCCTAAAAACTACTCAAAGTTAGATCAGTTTACTGTTAGTAATGTCAATATTTTATTATTGACGTAGCATATTGTTCCACTCCATTGAGTGCCTTACTAGGAAGGGAAGCAATGTAATGTAACAGAGATATAGTTTCTGAAAAATCAGTTCTCTGCAGTAGATGGCTTGAAACGTGTGCCAAGTAACATGAAAACCAAACCAGAACATAACAATACGTAATAAGGTTATGCTTCCCAGGATGAACTTTATAGTGCTGGCTCACTGGGTTTTGGTCAGTAATCTTACATTAAAATAGTCTCTGTCTTGTAACACTAAAGTCGTTTTTCAGAAGTTATCTCATTAATTCTTGCCTGAAGTCATATAATTAAAACCTCACAAGTTGTTCCTTGGTAAAGGATGAGTATTTTTTACAGGAAGACAGAACACCAATCCCATTCCTAATGGGACACACCTTCATCTACCTTGACTTTAGCAAGGCGTTTGACACAGTTTCCCACAGCATTCTCCTTGAGAAGCAGGCTGCTCGTGGCTTGGATGAGCACACCCTTGGCTGGATCAAAAACTGGTTGGATGGCCGAGTCCAGAGGGTTGTGCTCAATGGAGTTAAGTCAGGTTGGCGGCCGATCACGAGTGGTGTCCCTCAGGGGTCAGTGTTGGGGCCTCTCCTGTTCAACATCTTTATTGATGACTTGGATGAGGGGATAGAGTGCACCCTTAGTAAGTTTGCAGATGACACTAAGCTGGGTGGGAGTGTCGATCTGCTTGAGGGTAGGCAGGTTCTGCAGAGGGACCTAGATAGGCTGGATAGATGGGCAGAGACCAATGGGATGAGTTTTAATAAGGGTAAATGTAAAGTCCTGCATTTTGGGCATAACAACCCCCAGCAGTGCTACAGGCTCGGGAAGGTGTGGCTGGAGAGCTCCCCAGCAGAGAAGGACCTGGGGGTGCTGATTGA
>VWZX01006813.1:110644-127541 GCA_013399015.1 Galbula dea
ATTGACAGGATTGATTCCTGGTGACTCCCCGCCAGCTGTGTCTCTGAGATGATGTTCTCCTGTGAGCACCTTCCCTCCTTGGGGTGGAAAGAATCACAAGTGTAGTCTCTGAGGTCCAGGGGCGAAAAGTGATTTATTCAAACCTCCCGGGGCTTTTATACTCCCCCAGGAAGGGTTTAACAAAAGGGAATGTGATTGGGGGGTAACACAGGAAGAAGGGAGTGTAGCCAATGAGGTTCGACAGGGGCAGGGGACTGGTTCAAGGGGGAAGGCAACATGTCGCCGCCCAGGGGGTCCACGTGGACTAGGGAAGGGGTAACAGAGGCTTATAAGAAAAAACCGTACAAGAGTTTCGCAACCCGCGGGAGAACTCGTGCAGCTCCAGGTGTGGTGATCCTGGGAAGAAGCCACCGTAAAATCCTGGTTCTAGATGTTCTCCTTCCACTTCTTGTAATCTGGGCGTTCTCCCACATGAGACAAAGAATGCATTAAGCACCTCAGCCTTATCCTCATCCTTTGTCACTAACTCCAACCTCAAAAGAAGATAGAAGCACTTCTTACCATATAAACATACAGAAGAAATAAAGCACCGTTACATTTATAGTAGATTGCTCCTACAGAAGATCTAATTTTTTGAAATATAGCCAATGACAATATTGAGATAATGCAAATACCAACTTTTCATTTTATTCAGATCAAGTGTATGAGAAAACGGAATTTCAATTTTCATCAATCATTTTCCAGTGACAAAAGGAATTCTAACAAACTTTCTAACTGAATAACTTAATTGATATTTATTTAGAACATGGCAGATGTAAATACCTTGATGGCAAATTACTGTAAAGTACAGAGCTACTTAAATTGATTGTCTTGAGCTTCTTTATTTGCCTGAAATATTTCTGTCTTGATGATTTAAAAATGCTTCTTTAAGCAGGGGAGAGCCTCTTTCAGTGTACTGTTTAATCACCACATACCTTTTTGAAAAAATCCTCCACATCTTTCCTCCAGGCTTCATTTAAGTACTGGAGGGCTGCTATAGGGTCTCCCTAGAGCCTTCTCTTCTCTAGGTTGAACATCCCAAACTCTCCTAGACTATCCTCATATTGGAGGTACTCCTGGGCTCACTCCAACAGCTCCATGTCCTTCTTATGTTGGGGGCTCCAGAGCTGACCAGAGTACTCCAGGTGGAGTGTCACGAGAACAGAGTAGAGGAGAAGAATCACTTCCCTCAACCTGCTGGCCACGTTTCTCTTGGTGGAGACCAGGATGCATTGGCTTTCTGGACTGCATGTGAGCATTGCCTGGTCATGTTGAGCTTGTCATCAGCCAATATCTCCAAGTCCTTCTCTGCAGGAGTACTCTTAACCCAGTCATCACTCAAGCCTGTATTTGTGCTTGAGATTGCCCTGACCCTGGTGCAGGACCTTGCACTTGGCCTTGTTGAGTTTCATGATGTTTGTACAGGACCACCTTTCAAGCCTGCCAAGGTCCCTCTGGATGGCATCCCTTCCCTCTAAAGTATCAACCACACCACACAACTTGGTGTCATCTGCAAACTTGCTACGAGTGTGTTCAATCCCCCAGTCCATGTTGCTTACAAGGATGGTAAAAAGCACTGGTCTTAATACCAAGCCCTGTGGAAAAGCACTCATCACTGGTCTCCAGTTGGCCATTGACCACAACTCTTTGAGTGCAACAATCCAGCAAATTCATTATCCATTGAGCAGTCCATCTGTCAAATCCCTGTCTCTTCAATTTAGAGAGAAGGATGTTGTGCAGGACAATGTTTTGTACAAGTGCATCAGTAAGGATGAGAAATAAAGTTTTAACATAAACCCTACTAGTGAATAGGTGTTGCTGTATTTTACTTGTATCTAATATATGAAGCTTTTTTGGATAAAGGATATTTCCAAGTTTCTGAGTAGTCCTTTAATTATTTCTCTTTTGAGTTAGAGCAAGCAGATACAGGATTAAAACAGTGAAAAATAAATGGTGTTTTTAATTATACCAACAAGAATCTACAAGTTACTCAAAGAGAAGAGGTTAAGTTACAAAATAAAATCTGTACTATCTACAGAGTAACCAAGCACTACAAACATCAACCACATTTTTCAGATGATACAAATCTGTATTGAACCCTTAAAATTAGCAAAATTACACTGACCTCCCTTAGCTGAGAATTAGAATTTCTTTATTTTCAGTAAAAGACCACTGAAGTGCCCTTATTGAAAGCATGGTACATACCATGATTATTATTATACATACCATGATACATACCAGATTAGCAGCAGTTTTTCAACCAACGTTGATGAGATTAGTCTTGGGAAACCTGTACTGTATATCTTTGCTGATACTTAGGAAAAGGTTAAGAATGAAAATAGAAGGGAATGATGTTCTTAGAATTTCTACAATGGGAAACTATACTGGAGTTTTTTGATTCCCTGTCTGTACTAGAAACAATCCAAATCTAGTGAGTGACTGTGAAGAAATCAATTCCACCACATGCATTTCAGTTTTCTTTCCTCTCCTTGCCTCTCTTGTTCATTCACATTAATCTTTTTTTGAACATGAGATACATCTGACAAGAAATGTCAGGGATTTACAATTGCTGCAATAGGAAATAATTGCTGGAAAACAGAGACCTTTTACTCATCAAAGTGATCTTCTGGTGAGCAAACAGCCAAATAGCCCTGGCTAAATTTACTCTCCTCTCCTCTCCTCTCTTCTCCTCTTCTCTCCTCTCCCCTCTTCTCCCCTCCTCTTCCCTCCCCTCCCCTTCCCTTCCCTTCTCTTCCCTTCTCTTCTCTCTTTTCTTTCCTTTTTTTAAACAAATGAAACCAAACCAACCAAAAAAACCCCCCCAAACAAACAATACTCCCCTCAACCTTTTTTAATATATACATTTGTTATAGATAACCAAGAAAAGAAAAATATATAATCTTATCAGTTGTCATGTCTATTGACATAGAAGACATATTATTCCCTTCAATTTTAATCACTTATAGTTTTTATTGCTCTACACTAATGGCAACAAACTGGAAAACAAATAACAATAATTTACTTAGATAACAGGTTTTTTTCTTAAAACAAGTAACAATAATTTATTTGAATAGTAGGGGTTTTTTAATACAGAAAGAAAAATCAAAACACAAACAACAGAAAGCAGTTGTTCCACATTGAAATCTCTTCATCACATTGTTTTTATGAATAGTTTTTAATTGGAGTTAGGTTTATGACTGGGCCATACCTAGGTAAAGTAAATAAGAATTATATTATTCCATATGTCAACAACTAAATAAAGGTATTATACATAAAATTATGATTCATCTTCTGGAGAAGATGACCTCCAGAGGTATCACCCAACCCGCACCACTCTATGACTGTATAATTCTCTGAAATAAACAAGCATATATATAAGTTATCAGGAGTGTTATCTTTAGGGATTAAAGAGAACAGTGAATTTAGTCCTTTATGTTAACTTACAATACAAGTTTCTTACCTTTTCTGTGAAAACTAATTAAAAAATCCACTAATTCACTTTAAAGAGTGATCTTCAGCAAAAACAACAACGTTAAATAAATAAATAAATAAAAATTAGGCTTTCTACATTCCAGAATAAATCTCTTTGTTTCTTTTAATTAATTAAATTTGAGTTTATAACACTTCTTTATGGATGTATAATCATAACAACCTGATGCTTGAGAGAAAAAGCTGTTAAATGGTAAATAGAACAGCTTTCATATTTCTTACAGGAAAAAAATCAAACTTAGTCTTTGGCAATGCTTTTCCTACACCCTCAACCTTCTCATGGTTATTTGTGTTCCTTCATGCATAAAATGTGCCAAAGTAGAAAGTTATTGATCTTCGAGATATCAATAAAGTGTCAAATTTTAAATTATCTGTTATTAATGTGGATGTTGGTTTGCTAATAAAGCTTTTAACTAGTCTAAGTATTGAAAGAATCAACAGTGAGCAGTCTGGGTCACTTGGAAAAAGGTCTGCAAAAAATATTCAAAACCACTTTTGTTTTCATAGATTTGAAAAAAGGAATATTTTCTTTTCTTGTATCAGTCTTCCTGGTCTTTGAGAATATACTGCAGTGGCTTTGTTTCTTTTAGACAAAGAACACCTAAAATTGCAAGGGGCAATGATCTGAAGCACAGTTCACGGGTGTAATTCTGTGCAACAACAAAAAAATCCAAACCCCCGAAAAACTAACTCAACTTTTAGATACACTTTTATAACATCAAATAAAAATATATGAACCATTACAGTAGTATAAAAATCTAAAGCTGGACTTCCAAGTCAGTGCAATGGACCTCAAGGTGATACATGTAAGTTTATAACCCAGCAAGGGGTATTCATCCAGAAGCCTGTATTTATTGGTGGAGAACTGACACTTATCTTAAAGCAGAGGCTTATCTAATTAGCTTGAACTCTTTATTTAATAAAATGAGCAAACAAAGACATGAATATGTGAATTATTATGTTCTTCCAGCATCATGTCTGAGGGAAGAAGTGTGTCTCCTATAAATCTGTAATTTTTACAATACCTAATATAATTTTTTTCTCTGTATTAAAGTTAAGTACAGCAAATTACAATAAATTGTCCTGCTGCAGGCCTTGATATCAGACCTGTGCTCATATATCACATTTTGCAAATTTTTTGTATTTTAATATTGGCCTGTAGGATAGATGTTTGTACTTTTCGATTCAGGCAGTTTCAATTAATTCCTGTTGCTGAATATCTAAAAGCATAATGATGTAAATAGTCATCTGATGAAAACTTACACTCAGGACTTCTTTTTACAAGCTATTTTCTGATGTACATAACCAGGTCAGTTAGTTCACACATTGAAGCAAATTCAAGGTCCCACAATCAAAGTGACTTTTGGGAAGTAAGATCCACAGAAATGAAGTGTGGATCTTCAGTCTGTGTTCACCAATGTCCGAGGAAATTTACCATGAGCTTCTGAGAGTCTGCTGCTGAAGTCCACCTTAAATACTCATTTAGACCAATGGTCATTCACACTATATTTTAAACATGGAACTGTTGAAGTCCCTGTGTATTTGCTGAGTGCAGTGCTCTTCAAAGACATTACATGAAGTCCGAAAAGCATTACCACTGCATTGATGTGGTGCTGCCCCAAAACACATTAGCTGCAACTCTTGTGGTAATTAACATGGTTATTCTGCTTATTGCTCTGCATTTACCTCTTCATATTTTCTCCAGGTTGCTTTGATGCATAACATAGGTGTGCAGTATGCTGTTTAATCATTTAAAGGAGATAGAAAAACTACCCTAAGCAATACTGTTTGTATTAGCAGTCTGACTTTCTGTCCTCATCCATTTCATCAAATATGTAACATGATTTGACCGACCAGCTAAGTGTGAGGTACCTCTGCTGTCTCTGGTAACATTCTTTGGAGGAACTGTTGTTACACAGTGTCTTTACATGTCTTGCATGCTTAAGATTTTGCAGGTTAACTATCTTACTATTCACCAGACTCTTGCATGAAAGAAAAATAAAAGGTTGGTTACAAGATAGAAATCTTCCATTAATTGTATTCTCTGAATATTAATCCTGGTCAAAATTATTATTTTTTTCCAACAATAACAAGGAAACATTATAAAAGCAACTTTACTTTTAAGACAAAGCCAATTGTAGTCTTAAATTCCTAGATATGGATATTAAGTACTCTGATTGTAAATACAAGGGAAACTGTATATGAAACTTTATTATTAGTGACATTTTTGTACTGGAGAGGTGGAAATTTCAATTTTGTATGTAAACACATTTCATTTTGTAAGAATTCTTACTGACTATATATATTGACTTCATACTTCTTTTTTCCTTTATGTTTTTCTTAAAATAAGTATTTATACTATTACGATAAGACAATTTTTGCCTTTTTTAAAAAACGTAAAATCATGTCAGTGTGGGTGTGTTATTTAAAGTCTTTTCCTATGATCTAAGGAAAGTGTCTAATGAATACTGGCTGTTAGTTCACAGTAGTGTTTCAAAAGGTAAAATGAATTACTACATATTGCAAAGATTTTTGATTCTTGTGTCATATTGTGAAATAATTGCTAAACATTTTTGTTTCCCTTTTCCAAGTTTTAATAACTTGTGGCAGAAAATGCAGGTGATTGCTTGTACTGAAAAAATGTTTCTAATTAGCTCTTAAGTCATCTGAATTAGGGATTAGGACTCTCTCAACAATCACTTTTTGCTTTATTTCTCTCATTGATCTTCAGGTATCTTGACATTTTACAGTACATTTTTTTTTACACACCCTAAATTGAGGCTCTTACACTTATCCTAGAAGGAAAATTTTTAACTGAAGAGGTAAAACAATAAAAGGCTTTTGTTTTTGATTAAACAATCTTAGGCCACCTGCCCTACTGGTACATGCATAATTGCTGTGCTATACTTCTGTTAAAGTCTATGTCCAAAGACAATAGCACATAGACTTATTTAAAACAAAACAAAACAAATCAAACAAACCCTAACAAAACAAAACACTGGCACTTTAGGTTTGGGTTTTTTTTTTTCTTTTTTTGGCGCTTATTAATGAAAAGACAGGGTGACCTTATTATTTTCTCTCTTTTTAAATTTTTTTTGTTGTTTTGGGACAAGGGCTAGAGATAATTGGCATACTTCTTAACAGTCTCTAAAGACCAATTAACAGCAGGGAGATAGAAAAACTACCAGTTTCTCCCAGTCTCAGTTTCAATTAAATGTCTGCTCCAGGAGGAACCAAACTAACATATAGTTACTGAAGAGGAGTTACAATATTGATATAGCTGAGTCCACTGCTGAGGACAAAGACTCTTACTTCACAACAGATGGCATAACGCTCTGGTAATTAATAGGTTTTTATGACTTTTAAATCTTTCTGACCTTTTGCTTTCCTCTGTCTGAATTAGTAGGGCACAGTTTTACTAGTGGAAGGAAGGTTAAGGACACATTTATGTGACATCTTTTCAGGAACTCCCTTCTACTTTTTTTTTTTTAAAGTGTTGACAGGAATTAACAGGCTTATTTTAATTAGTCAGGACTTCAATGTACTTCAGTTCCACCTGTAGGAAAGGTGATGATTTATGTGAGGTCTTGATATTTCTGTAGCTGGGCTGCCAAGGAATTTAGGGATTAGAGAATAGTAATAATTATTAAGAGCTCAGTTGCCAGGCTAAATGTAATAAAATTCAATACTTTTATCCTAACTAATCATGTCCTAGATTTGTATCTTTATAACATAGTTTTTCAAAAATAGAAACTGAAGAATTAAATCAAAATGGCATGGATTGACATGTAAGCATTCTCTTTCCAATAACAGAAATATCTGCAAATTTTTGTTAACTAATAAAATAAGTTGGAATCTAAGAATATGCATTCAAACTAACATTTTCATAAATATTTCGAGTATTAAAAAATGTACTACAGTTTCCCTCATTTAATTGTTTATTTCCCCAAAATATCATTAATATAACCTTAAAATAATATATCTCTTTCAGGCATACTTCATCCTGAGTCAGTTTTTCAGATGTAGCTAGATGAATTTAGGTATCTCACAAAGTTGTTTTCTTTTTCCTAGAAGAAGAACAATCAGTTTCTGAAATCAATAATCAACTATAAGTCTAGGAAAACAAACAAAACACAAATATAAGTGCTCTGTATTTGTGAAAAAAAGCCCCACCAAAACCAAAAAACCTTAAAACCTTGCATCTATGATCATGGATAAAGAATGAAAGATACAAATTATTAGGTGTCTAGCACACATTGACAGTGTTGTTAATCATTACTAAATTACTACTCATTTTTCTTAATACAATAGAGATTGAACTATCTGTGTATGCATTTCATTTTTGTATAGATATAATATTTCAGTGAGTAATTATGTTACCTTTTTCCCCTATTTTATCCAATGTACATTATCTAAAAATTGAACTCACTTGAAATAAAACAAAGAACACTCATGGTTATACCTTGATGTTACTTATAGATTACAGAACTGTTATCAGTCTGCTTAAAAATTATGAAAGCAAAACCTTTTAATTTAAAGTCAGTCTATTGGTTTTGTTTTCCCTAATATCTAAGTATTAAGAAGATCTGTAACAAATTTCCCATTTTAATCCATAAAAAGTTTTGACATTATGTTGACTCATTCATGGCTAGGTTTTGCGAACGAAGATTTGGGAAGGGCTCTACCCACGTTTGTTGCAAGCATGTTGGTGACTAAAAAGGCCAATACGAGATAGTATGTTGACTATAGATAAGTTAAATCATGCACATTTATTAATAATAGAAGTTGTGACATTCAGAAACTCTATAATAATTTTTTGTTCCATAATGTAAGAATTAAAATTTTTAAAATCACATACTTTAAAAAAACTCCCACCTTCTTAGAAATCAAGATTTTCTTTCTCCTCAAATCTGTGAAAAAACATTTAAAAAATAGCAACACTGCAGTACTAAAAGAAATCTCTATGATCCATATAAGCCTCTTGTGGATGTCAAATGTACATGGTATAAACATCAACAGATAATTAGACAACTCAGTCAAGCTCCTGGTTAAAACAGCTATAAGCTTTGAAATTCAGCTGATCAAACTTATGTGTTCTCTGAACTCCACTGACTTTATTGATTATTATCTTTTCTGGTCAATGAAAGTTTCCATGCCCAAATTACATTCGAAGACTTTAATGATTAAATTTATGTGTCCAAAAATGGTTCTGCTTTCTATCTGTAATGATAGCTGCAAGCAAAATTCTGCTCCTGTTCATGGAAAATTTTGAAATAGATGATTTTATTCTGATTTTTAGAAGTTGAAATAGAACCATTCTTTTCTTAGTGAACCAAAGTTGAGATTTCAGTTTAATATTAGTGTTTGTTTATCTTTTTCTTTTTGTTACTACTTGTTACTATGCAAAAGAATTTTAAAAATACACTAAATTAAAAGCAGTGGAGATTTAGATATCTGAATGCATCTAGGCAGGCATGATTTCTGTTTTACCAAGCTTTAATATAAAAACAACCATAAAAATTGTCTGTGTGTAGTGACAAATGTAATACACTTCTAAAAAGCTGATATATAAGTTATAGTAAAAAGTAAATACAAATAAGATGCTCTTAGTATAAGCTGACTTTACAGTCCTGCAGTCTGATTGGCTTGGCTTGAGAATTCTCCTAGCTTTAAAAAAAAAATTAAAGCTCCGGGCTCTTGTTCTAAGAAATATGAGATGTCAGTTCACTTTTCAGTATTCAGTCAAGAATCAAGTGAGATTTTGTTGGGGGGAAAGCAAGCAACCAAACAAAAAACACAAAACAAAACAAAAAGAGAAAACAAACAAAATAACAACTCACCTCAAACATAAAAAGAACAGAACTGAAGACTCTACTGTCCATCTTCGTAAGATAGACAAGTGAACTGAGAGTCTAGGTATCTGTTTTCTATTGAAGGTCAGACTGTTGGCAAGGAACTGATACATTGTGTTGAACATGAACATTGTTTATTATTTGTGGATAATCTAAAAGAAAAAATCTAAAAGATTGGCTGACTATACAATTGTATTTGTATTTTATTTGAAATAAGGTGTCTCATTTTCCAATCAGGCATTTTCTAAGCTGATTAAGAGTTCACAAGGGAAAAAGGAATACCAGATGAAGGATATTAGTCCCTTTTTCAGTATAGTAACACATAAACTGCAGCTGAATATTTGACCATATAGAGAGAAATAGAAGGTTCACCAAGAAAACAGAACTTTAGAATTATGCCTGCAATTAGCAAAATATGTATTTGGAAGCGAATGGGGTTGATTCCTTGTCTTCAGAAACTTTAGGTACACTGTAAAATCTATAATTATTCTTTCCTTTTATTTATTTTTTTCAACACACAATTTACAAATTAAAGTAACATTGTTAGTATCTCATACTGTGTAATCAAAATTTTCTCTTATTTGGAAAAGATTCAATTTGGTTTTATATCTAGGTCTTGTTGTGGATGATATTTGTTTTCCTTCAGTATTCTTAGATAAGGAACCTGTAAATGGGTAGAAATTTCTAAATTCTGTCTTTCAAACACCATTTGTCCATAGTTTCCATTAGTCTGTAGAAATAACTTAGTTATTATGTAAGCCTATTATCTGCTTTTTACAAAGTTACCTCTAATATTGTCTTTCATAGGCTTCTAGGTGAGGGATTTATGGGTGTGAGAGAAACCAAAAAATACACATTTTACTTTCTATTGAGGTCTTTACTTTTCATAGCGAAGTGATTGTGGAACTGGAGAAATCAATTTTTATTAATAGCTTGGTTATAATTTTATTGCTCACAAAGCACACCAGGCTGACAGCACTCTAGAGCGATATCCTTTGTTTATACAGTCTAAGTACAGGATCGTTAAATCCATGCTTTTCATTAGCCCTGTTCGGTGAAACTCCAGCTCCATTTAGGTGTATGATGCCTTTGGGACAGAGATTGTATAACCATCCTTAAAAGAGAGTTCAGAGTATGTGAAGTTCTAGCTCTACAGTGCATGGTTGGTATGGTTTTATAGGATTTTTTCTTCTTTCTGCCTTTCTCTTTCTCATTTCCTCACTTCTCCTTCTGCCCTCCTCCTTTTCCTTCCCTTTCCCTTTACTCCATAAACCAAATCCTATCCCACATGGAACTTTGGACCTGCTGGTCATTCTTCTCCTGATGCAGCCCAGGATACAGGTGGCTATGGGCTGCAAGTGCACATTGCTGGCTTATATCCAGCTTTTCACCCACCATGACCCTCAGGTCCTTTTCTGCAAGGCTGTTCTCAATGAGCTCATCTCCTAGAGTGCACTCATGCCTAGGATTGCCCTGACCCAAGTGCAGGAACTTACACTTGGACTTGTTAAACCTCATAAGGTTTTCACAGGCCCACTTTTCAAGTTTGTCCAAGTCCCTGTGGATGGCCTCCCATCCTTATGGTGTGTCAACTGCACCACTCAGCTTCATGTCATCTGCAAACTTGCTGAGGGTGCCCTTAATACCACTGTCTATGTCAATAAAGATGTTGAAGAGCACTGGTCCCAGTACAGACCCCTAAGGGAAACCACTCATCCCTGGTCTCCACCCAGACATAGAGCCATTGGCTTCAACTCTCTGGCCATATCCATTCAGCCAATTTCTTATCCATCTAGTGGTCCACCCTTCAAATCCATCTCTCTCCAATTTAGAGATAAGGATGTCATGCAGAACCTTGTCAAAGGCCTTGCAGAAATCTAGGTAGATTATATCAGTTAGTCTTCCTTGTTGACTGTTGCAGTCACTCCATTACAGAAAGCCACCAGATTGGTCAGGTAAGATTCATCCTTTGTGAATCCATGCTGGCTTTCTAACATGGCCTCTTTACCTTGCATGTGCCTTAACACTGCTTGCATGACAACTTGTTCCACGATCTTCCCAAGCACATAGGTGAGGCTCACTTGTTTGTAGTTCTCTGGGTCCTCCTTTTTGCCCTTTTTAAAAACAGGGATGATATTACCCTTTTTCCAGTCTCCAGGGACTTCACCTGACTGCCATGACTTTTCAAATATGATGGTAGTCTTGCAACTACCTCTGCCAGTTCACTCAGAACTCTGGGATGTATGTCATCATGTCCTGCAGGCTTGTTTGTATTTAGAATCATCAGAAGGTCTTGCACTTGCTCTTGTCTTACAATGGGAGTACCTTCACTCCCCCAACACTTACCTGGATCTACTGATACTTGGTAGGTGGTGGAAGCTTGGCTGCCATTGAAGACTGAAACAAAAACTCATTTAGTAGATCAGCCTTCTCCAAATCCAAAGTCACCAGTTCTCCACCCTTGTTTATCAGAGGGGGAACACTCTCCCTGACTTTTCTTTTCTGTTTAATGTACTTATAAACCCCTTTTTTGTTATTATTCTTTACATCCCTTGCCAAGTTCTGTTCCATCTGTGCCTTGGCTTTCCTGATCTTATCCATAGACATCCCTGTCATTTCCCTGGACTCTCCCCAGGCCACATGTCCTTGCTTCCAGTGCCTGTGCATTTTTCTTGTGCCTCAGTTTGAGGAGCAGGTCCTAAATCAGACACAGTAGTTTCCTTCCTGTCCTGTCTGATTTCTTACACAGAGGGATGGAGATCTCTTGCTCTCTGGGTGTTCTTAAAGAGTTGCTAGCTCTGATTGGCGCCTTTGTCTCTATGGAGAGCTTCTCAGTGGAACTCATCCACTAAATCTTTAAACAGATAGAAATTTGCTTTTCTGAAGTTCAGAGTCCTGATATTGCTCTTTGCTATACATATATTTTTTGAGATTGTGAGGTTTTATGTGGGGTGCTGATCACAGCAGTCTCTACATAAGTCAGCAGTGTGCTCTGGCAGCCAAGAAGGTAAACCACATCCTGCTCTTCATCAAACACAGTCAGTGAAAACAAGTGATTATTTGGCTGTATTCTGTGTTAGTGTGGCTTCACTTGACTACTGTGTGAAGTTCTGGGCCCCACCATTTAAGCAGGATGTGAACATCTTGGATGTGTCCAGAAGAGGGCAACAAACCTGGTGCTGGGGCTGGAAGAAATGTCTTATGAGCAGCAGCTAAGGATCTTTGGTATTGTCTAGTTTGGAGAAAAGGAGGCTTAGGGGTGACCTCCTTGGTCTCTATAGTTTCTTCAGGAGGGGAAATAGAGAGAGAGATGCTGATCTCTTCTTCCTGCTATCTAGTGAAAGGATGTGTGGGAATGGATCAATGCTGTGCCAGGAGAGGTTTAGACTGGACATTAGGAAGCATGTCCTTAACAGGAGGCTGGTCAAACACTGCAACAGGCTTTCTAGAGAGGTGGTCGATGCCATAAGCCTAGTAGTGCTTAACAGGAATTTGGACAATGCCTCTAACAACGTATTAACTCTTGGTCAGCTCTGAACTGGTCAAGCAGTCAGACTAGATTAACATTTTAGATTCTTTCCAACTGAAATAAATAGTCTATTCTATCTCAGTAAGGTTTTATGTTTGTAGGACATTTCATTTTCTAAATATTTTTGGCAGGTAATTAGTTATGTATACAAGGACCTGTTCTCATAAAACAAAATATAATGGTGTAAATATATTCTTTTAAGTAGTAGAGAGCAAAATTTCACCTTCAGAGGAATCCAAATATGCAACGCTTGAATTTGTTCCTACTCTAGTATTGTTTTTGAATCTGCATTTGTTTTGAGCTTTAAAAATGTTAAGACCAAGATAAGCTCAAGTATCAAAGGCTACACATGTTCAAAACCCCCAGATGGTCTTTTATGTTATCTCTGGGCCCTGCATAATTTCATGTGACACTGTGCTTCTCAGGGAAGTGTTGCAGTGTACAGGTACATTACAGTTGAAATGTTCTAAGGGGTTTTCCTTAATACTTATTATCTGTTCCTCAGTGAATGCACCATAACCTCAGGAGCAAAGATTAAATTTTAGGATGTTGATTTGTACTTGGTGCAGAATCCCTGCAATTTAAAAAGTCTGTCCTTCTAGGTTAAAAAATACTGAAAAGCTTTCCTTCCTTTCCTACATAATTTAATAAGGAAAAAAGATGTGCTGTAAGTTTTCTAGACCATGATACGGGAAATTACCTTTTTCATATTTGCATAAAATACATAAGATATATATTAGAAAAGTGCTTTCTAGTAACATCAACACAAATATTTTGTTTCATGTTAGCTTCTTTAAGTATTTTCAGACTTTCAAGTTTCTCCCTTTGGTGAGCTTTCCTTCTTTCTGCCTTCTCAAATAAGGTAGCAATCTTAGAAATGCTTATTCTATTTGACTGCAGAATCATCTTAGTTTGCCTTTCAGAGTAACAATGAAAGGGTTAAATACAGCAATGTGGATGTGAAGTTGGTTGAAGAAACATGTGGAATTTCATATGAATGAGACATATACACTTGAGTATTGAAACAAAAAGGAAGAGAACTGGCTTGAATTATTTATTCTCCCAGATTCCAATAGCTCTTTTCTCAAAAAAAAGAGCACTTTTCTCTTGAATAAATAACCAGTTCCCAAAGGTATGCCTGCTACAGTTGAATCTTATTAATCCTAATATGAAGGACAGGGAGACTTTCTTTTAAGCAACCAAAACACCATGCCATATATGAGGGAAAAGAAAAGTGGCAATATTTTAGAGAATTTTTACAGGGGAAAAAAAACCAAACCTGTAATATATTCCTTAAAGTGTATTAGACTTTTAAACTTTCAGATCTCCAGATGGATAGCTTGAATAATACTAGGGTTTTTTTCTATTTTTCAATAAACCTTTTTACTATAACGTTTCTGAAACCACTGCTGCATCAATGCAGTTCTACGGGAACTATAAACATTCGTCTCTATTGTTAATCACAAGGATAAGTAACAACAAGACAGTTAGGTAACTGCTTGTGCTTTCTAAAACAGAACCTTGCAAATAAATGGATAATGAGCTGGAGGTCTATTCTTTTTATCCAACACATTCTCAGTACCTCCTTACAATAATGAGTCATCTGCATAAATCAGGATGAGAACTGAGCAGATTTAATGGTCATTATTTATAACACTTGCTGCATCACCTGTAACTACTAAAGGAATCTTTGTCCATTTAAAAGTATAGGAAAAGCAAATATTGGCCAAACCATGGTGTTCTTGCTGTTTTCTGCTGAGTTTTCATTCACAGAAACACAGAATGTTAGGAGCTGGAAGGGACCTTGAAAGATCATCTAGTTCAACCCCCCTGCCAGAGTATTTGGCTCCTATTAAGCAGCCCTTTTGTGAATTTTCTTTTCCTAGTTATATTTAATAACAGTTCAGATCCATTGTAACTACGTGTAGTACTCCCTGAAGTAGAATTGAATTCATGACGTCATCAATTAAAACTGGGGTTTTTTTCCAGAAAATTTGTCTTTTAATTATTTTTTTTAAATTTAAAGCTTTTTTCAATATTCTCTATTCAGCCAAATCATCATTAACATAGCATTCCTTAATTCTGTAGAATTGTTTTGAACTTAATAAATGCTTGGTTCTGGTTTTATCATTTGAACTGTTACAGTTTCATAGGGAAAAAAGAAAAACAAACAAAAAAACCCCAAAACAATAGCCACACCAAAAAAGCCCAATAATAACAAGCAGAATTTTCTGTAGTTTTTCACTTGATCTTTAGCTTAATTTATTTTTCAGAATGTTGCTTCACCAAAAATGCCTTTTTATATTAAGCAATTGGTGACACTAAATGAAATCTCTCCATATATACCTACTAAGTGTATTTATTTTTCCTGTAGCCAAGAAACTGTGCAGTTAAAAGAGGCAAAGCTGACTTAAGTAAAGTGACCTGTACAGTATGAATTTCACTCTAATAAGGATCCAGATTTTTCAAAGATTAAGTTTTTTAAAGAATCATGCAACATTTTGTCTCCAAGTGAATAGTGCTTTTTAACACAGTGCTCTACTCTATTTATTTCTGTTTAATATGTTTCTGCCAACCTTCAAAAATTTTTGCAGGATTGGGCCCTAAATATGTTATCCTGTTGGTTTTCTTTACTTCCATGACAAAAAGCAGTATTAGTAAATGATGAATTACTAATAACTTCAAACAGAAAATATGCTAACTTAAAATGTCACCCAGGCCGTTTTAAAATATGTTCCAAGAATATCAAACAAACATACAAAAAATAATAGAGAGAAAAACAAATAAATAAAGCAAAATATTTACAAGTAATTACTTCTGAAAACTATTTCTGATTTTTAATGAGTATAGAAACTCAAGTGTCAGTAAAGTCAAAGCAGCAAGCAAAAGTAGCAAAAGCTATACTCTTGAAATCGAGGAACTGACAGTCATCATAACCAGTCAGTTAAAGCTGAATCTTTTGAGTAGTTTGATGATTTAAACAAGTATCCAATGTTCATATCACATGTTAGAATAAACAAAATTAGACTACTCCATATTCTACCTGAAAAAATGTTGACCAAATTCAGAGTCATCTGGAAGGAGAAGATCAGTTTCTTCAGAAATACCTAAAAAAGGGAAGATATGCAAAAAATATAAAAATATAAGTAATATTCTGCAGAAATGTCTTTATAGGAGTATCTCGTGCCAGTATAGACTACCTGGAAGAGAGACTAGACTGTTTGTCAATGAAATCTATGATTGATCAATGAAATTTATTAAAATTACTAGGGTTGAATCACCAGTAATAGCCAAAAATGAGGAACAGGAAGGTAAAGTAAAGGGTAAATATGAATACAAACAGGATAAAAATCATCCTGTGGAGAGATGCAGTTAATATAACTAAGGAAAACAAACAATTGTGTTCATTGTCAGCTGAAAGACAGTAACATTAGAAAGAACAAGGCTGACTGTCATCACAGGAGACAGCTACATTTCCACGAGTAGATCAGGAAAAAGCTGCAGAAAGAGTAATGTAATGCTGGGTTTTTTGCACCGTGACAACATTAGTAATGACAATAATAGACTCTTAGAAATGTGGTCCAAGTGTGACCACATCCTACTATGATACTTGGATTAATTAGAATTATTTATGCAGTCATTATAACATGGTTCAATGAATAATAGAGAAAGAAACAATAGAGGTAAAAGATAGGCATTTAATTGCAAAAGTAATTGTTATTCTGTTTAAATACAAGCCTTTTTTTCCCTATAAGTTGTAAAATATGCATCTGTTTATGGTTTATGGATTGCAAACATTAAAAACTCTGTGGAGATCAATCCTTTTCAGTATCCCTAAGAAGAGGAAATATTTACTGGATGTTTTCCATTTTGGTTTTGGATATAGTTACTTTTGTAGAATCATAGAATCATAGAATCATCAGGATTGGAAGATTGCTTAGAGGTCATCTAATCCAACCCCCCAACCCCCTACAGTGAGTAGGCAATA
>VWZX01006813.1:128289-146142 GCA_013399015.1 Galbula dea
TGCCCTTAGTGAAGCCATGCTGACTGTCTCTGATCACCTCCCTGTCCTCCATGTGCCTTATCAGACCTTCAAGGAGAAGTTGCTCCATGATCTTCCCAGGCACAGAGGTGAGGCTGACAGTTCAGTAGTTACCTGGGTCTTCCCTTCTGCCCTTCTTGAAGATAGGAGTAACATGCCCCCTCTTCCAATCACTAGGGACTTCATCTGACTGCCAGGACTTCTCAAATATTATTGAGAGTGGTTTGGCGACTACATCGGCCAATTCTCTCAAGACTCTGGGATGCATCTCATCAGGGCGCACGGACTTATTTACATTTAGGTTCCTCAGGAGGTCACAAACCTGACCTTCACTTACAGTAGGAGGCATTCCATCACCCTGTTCCGCACCCTGTGGCTTTCTAACTTGGGAGGTGTTGGGAGAGAGGTAGTACATATTTAAAATGTGTCTTCATTCTGTATGCCCATATCTGTGGAACAGATAGATTTCCAGCACTGGAAGAAGCAGCAGCAAACAAGAGGAGTTGGAAGCCACTATGAATGAGGGTGACTATGACGTAGTAGCCATCACTGAAATGTGGTGGGATGAATCTTGTGACTGGAGTGCTGTGGTGGATGGTTACAGGCTCTTCAAACGGGATAGGGAAGGTAGGAGAGGTGGTGGGTTGTCTCTATATCAAGGACTGCTTTGATTGTATAGAGCTCAATGTTAATGATAAGGTAGAGTGCTTGTGGGTAAGGATTAGGGGGAAGGGCAACCAGGCTGATATCCTGTGGTGGGTTTGACCTTGGCTGGACCCCAAGTGCCCACCCAGCCACTCTATCACTCCCTTTCCCAGAGGGACAGGAGAGAGAGAGAGTAAGGTGGAAAAAGGAACAACTCGTGGGTTGAGGTAAGACAGTTTACTGTAAGCAATAAGCACAGCAAAGCCTACGCACACAGAAGCAAAGAATAGCAGACTTATTCTCTGCTTCCCATGAGCAGCGATGGTCGGCCACTCCTGAGAAGCAGGGCTGCAGTATGCATAGTGGTTCCTCAGGAGGCAGCCATTAGACAACGAATGCCCACCCTCCTGCTCCGTGCCTTAGCTTTTATATCTGAGGTGACGTCATATGGTATGGAATATCCCTTTGGTCAGTTTGGGTCAGCTGGCTGCTTGGGTTCCCTTCCAGGATCTTGCCCTCAACTAAAGGAGGAAATTTACAGTGCTAGTGCTGTGCTCAGCAGTAGCCAAAACGTGGGTGTGTTATCAGCACCCTTCTAGCTGCCAATGCAAAACACAGCACTGCGAGGGCTATTATGGGGAAATGAACTGCAGCTCAGCCAGACCCATTACAGTCTGTTACAGACAACCCAATCAGGATGTAGAGGAGAATGAGGCATTCTACAAGCAGCTGGCAGAAGTCTCACATTCATTAGCCCTTGTTCTCAGGGGGACTTCAACTTACTGGATGTCTGCTGGAAATACAACATAGCAGAAAGGAAACAGTCTAGGAAGTTCCTGGAGTGTGTGAAAGTTAACTTCCTGACACAACTGGTGAGCAAGCCCACACGGGGAAGTTCCTTGCTGGACCTGCTCTTTACTCACAGAGAGGGACTGCTGGATGATGTGGTGGTCAGAGACCATCTTGGGCACAGTGACCATGATATGGTAGAGTTTCAATTATAGGTGAGGAAAGGAAGGGAGTCAGTAAAATTGCTTCCTTGGAGTTTTTATGCATACATGAACAACAAAAGGAGGGTCAAGGAGAATCTCCACCCTTTATTGGGGGTGATGGAGAACATGGTCAGCAAGAACAAGGAAAAGGCTGAGGTACTCCTTTGCCTCAGTCTTTAACAGGCAGATCAGTTATTCTTAGTGTACTCAGCCCCCTTAGCTGAAAAGCAGATACAGGGAGCAGTGTGCAGCTCCCTTAATCCAGGAGGAAGTGGTTGGTGACTTGCTTCATCAGTTAAACAATAACAAATCCATGGGGCCAGATGGGATCCACCCGAGGACACTGAAGGAACTGGCAGAGGTGTTCGCTAAGCCATTCTCTATCATTTATCAGCAGTCCTGGTCAACTGGATAGGTCCCAGAAGACAGGAAATTGCCAATGTGACACTCACCTGTTAAGAGGGGTTGGAAGGAGATCCAGAGAACTACAGGCCTGTCAGCTTGTCCTTGATGCCAGGAAAGCTATGGAGCAGATCATTTTGAGGGTGATCACACAACCAGGTCAACCAAGGGATCACGCCCAGTCTGCATGGGTTTATGAGAGGCAGGTCCTGCTTAACTAACTTGATCTCCTTTTATGATAAGGTGACCTGTCTTGTGGACAAAGGAAAGGCTGTAGATGTTACCTACTTGGGTTTTAGTAAAGCCTTTCACACTGTTTCCCACCACATTCTGCTGGAGAAGCTAGCAGCTCATGATTTAGACAGGTTTACATTTGGCTGAGTAGGGAACTGGCTGGAGGGCCATACTCAGAGAGCAGTGGTTAACAGAACTAAGTCCAGTTGGTGGCTGGTCATGAGTGGTGTCCCACAGGTCTTGGTATTTGGGCTGTCTCTGTTTAATGTCTTTATTAATGATCCAGATGAGGGGATTGAGTGCACCCTCAGTAAGTTTGCAGACACCACCTATTTAGAAGGAAGTGCTGATCTGCTTGAAGGTAGGAAGGCTCTTCAGAAGGATCTAGGTAGGCTGGATCAGTAGGTGGAATCCAATGGGATGAGGTGTAACAAGGCCAAGTGCCAGGTCCTACATTTCGGTCACAACAATATGCAATGCTGTAGGCTTGGGGATGAGTGGCTGGAATGCTGAGAAGGACCTGGGGGTGCTGGTCAACAGCCGGCTGAATATGAGCCATCAGTGTGCCCAGGTGGCCAAGGCAGCCAACAGCATCCTGGCCTGTATCAGAAATGATGTAGCCAGTAGGACCAGGGGGGTGATTGTCCCCTTGTACTTGGCATTGATGAGGCCACGCCTCAAGTACCGTGTTCAGTTTTGGGCCCCTCACTACAGGAAGTGCAGCATGTGCAGAGAAAGCCAACAAAGCTGGTGAGGGGCCTGGAGAACAAGTCTTACAAGGAGTGGCTGAGGGAACTGGGGTTGTTTAGTGTCAGGAAGAGGAGACTCAGGGGAGACCTTATCGCTCTCTACAATTACCTGAAGGGAGGTTGGAGTGAGATTAGGTTTGGTCTTTCTCCCAGGCTACCAGTGAGAGGACAAGTGGAAATGACCTCAGGTTGCATCAGGGAAGGTGTAAATTAGAGATAAGGAAAAAAGTCTTCACTGAAAGAGTCGTTAGACATTGAAACAGGCTGCCTAGTGTGGTGGTTGGAGTCACAGTCCCTGGAGGTGTTTAAAAAGCATCTTGATGTAGTACTTAGGGACTTAGTTTAGTCTTAAGGACATGGTTTTAAATGACAGTGATAGGTTAATGATTGGACTTGAGGATCTTAGAGGTCTCTTCCACCATTCATAATTCTGTGATGCTGTGATTTCCTACTTATAGGGATGCATGGATTTTAATCTCGGAGGAAGTAGTGCCTGAATATTAACCATCTCTCTTGGGCCCTGTACCTTCTAGAGTCCTAACCCATGGGAATCCTCCAAGTAGGTATCTGAAGAGATCAAAGTTATCTTTTTTGAAGTTCAAGGTTGTTCTTTACCTTTCCATTTTTATGTATCTTTAGGATTTTGTGATAACAAGAAAAAGTTTTCTCAAGAAACTGTGAAACCAGAGGACATGTTCACACTAAGGAAGTGGTACAAGTTTTTGAGGAAATGGCAGATGGTCATCTATGAAAAGAGGTATCTCATGATCTAGTGAAATACATCTTCATCAGTGTCCTTCCATGCCTGAGCTTCCCTCCACTAACATTCAGCTGATTTGTCAGCAAAAGTCAGACTAGAGCCACAATCCATAGCAACCTGCAGAACTTCAAGGTGTGGCATGGGTGAAGGCAAGTTCAAAACCTAGGTTAACATAGATAGAAAACCTAAACCATTCATCCTAATTAGAAAACAGCACATCCTTGCCCTTTTTTCCCATTTGTGTTGCTTTGTTTGTTTGTTGCTTAACTTATCTCTAAGAACTTAAAGTTTAGGTATTCAGGTAGGCATTACAAACATTTCTCCAGCAAAAGTAATTGTTTTTCACATATAAATATTTTTCCCCAGTTGAGACTCTCAAGTCTTGATTTGTGGTGATATTTCTAGATCCTTAGATCTAATGAGCGATAACAAAATAATACATTTTCCTGGCTTCCTATTTTATTTGTTGCTTAACTCTTATTTTCTTATCACACCAAAATAGAGATTAAAGCACTGATAAGCTTTCTTGTAAAAGAAAGCTCTACTTGCTGAATCTAATGGTTCTGAGTGGTTTGCAAGTTACAGTAGACTGATTCTGTTTACCTCATGTAAGTATATTAATAAATATACATTAGCCTGGCTCTATTTATCTTGACTGTAACTGGGAAAACTGATTTTGTTTCTGAATGCTTAGTTACCTAGAATGATTATATCATTATGAGTTCATTATTCAGTTTGGGTGAAATGAATACACTAAACTGGCTAAAGCATTTTATTGACATATGTGGCATTAAACCAATGGAGTTATTTCACCCATGTCAGAAGCCAAAGCATGGGCTTACAAAGCCCAGCAGCAGTGACTGTACATGGAATTAAATGCATACACTTCCAACAATATTCAATTTTCATTCTTTGGGAAGTTAAATTAGAAGCAGCTATAACAATGTCTCCCATGAACATAGGAAATGCCTTCCATGTGGGCTCATCATAACAAGCCTCTGTTTGGCATGGCTATCACATAGTTTCAGCTTCTCAAATTGAATTGATTTCTGGATGACTTCTACTTCTTTTATGAGCTTGTTTGTGGACCCCCCTTCCTCTAGTTCCCCCTCTCCCAGATTTTCATAAAACACTTTACTATCTCAAATACACTATGTATGTGTTTATTTTTTGCCTGTAGGGTTTTGCACACAAATAAACTGCATAGGTTAACCTTAAACTAGAATGAATGTAATTAACATTTAGTCTTTCTTGTTGAAAGGGATCTGGTTGGGTTATCTTCATATATTTTAAATTCTAAATTTCCTTTTAAAAATCAGGTAATTAATTTTAGTTTAAAGAATTATGCCAAATAAACCCAAGATTTCTTAAACTTAATATTAAACTAAATGTTATGACCTCTGTATTTTTGTGCTCAAAGTAGACAAAAAGTATGGCTACTTATAATTATTAGACCCTGAGGAATAATTCCTGGGCAGGTTAATAATTGATTTTTTCATATTCCTGAAGATTTCTCTTTTGATATAAATGGCATATTTTTTCAGCCTATAGAGTCAACCACAAATTTCCTACTTGGACATTAATCAGGCAAAGACCTCGTTTAAGAATTCTAAGTAAAGGTTAAAGGCAGACAACTGATTTGTTCCTGCAGAAAGCAGAATGACTTACACAAATAAATGTATATCTGCATTCAGGTTCTGTAGATTTAACTGAAAATATAAATTCTGACTATGGTGGATGTATTCCAGGAAATACAGCACACCTCCCAACTACCAGTGTTTTGCATTCTTCCTGGCAAGAAACAGTTCAGTTTTTTCTAACACATTAGATGTTCTTTAATCTTCTGTTTGATTGCTGGGGTATAATCTACAAGTAAAGGTTTATATTTGGCAATAGGAATTACTCTCCCCCTCCATGCCATTGTTTTATATGTAATTATTTATGTCTCTAACTTCTAAGGAAAGAGTTTCCCTAAAGATATTTTGCTAATATTTAACAGGTATGGTAAACAGGTATGAAAGAATTTGCTGTATTTAAATATTTTGGATACTTATCTCCAGCTGTTACAACAAACAATTTTCTCAAAGGGAAAATTTTATACAATAATACCATTGCATGATATGATCATATCGTTTTAGTTACACCTTTTACAATAACATAAAAACCTTTAAAAATAAAAGCTGAAAACGTGAAAGAGAACTCATAACACAACTTTTCATATATATTTCATTGCTGAATGCACTTTATACATTTCAAGATCAGCCTTTTAAGAGCTATATTAGATATTCAAATTCTTCCATTTAAAATTCCTCTGTAAAAGAATGCTTCTATTTTTCAAAATTTTTAAGAAAACCTAAGTAAATCTTAAAGGTAACTGATGAAAAATTCCCAGCTTGTCAGAGACTGCTTATGATGAAACAATCCACAAGTTTTCCCAAATTAGCTTTCTCTATAAAGTTAATATTCAAAAACAGCATTCTTTTATTGCAAGCATTATCTCCTGATCATTTTAGCTGGTGGAAACAGAAATGAAGTGTGAATGGTGAGTAATTACAGGAAACTAATAGAGCTATTTCTGAAAAGTAAGCATATTTGCCTGTTAAAAGATAAAAAACAACAATAAGACACTGCACAAATGAATGACGATAGTAATCTTGAGCTTGTCTTTGATCTTTGTGTAATCCCAGTAACAAATTAACAGAGTGACAGAGTACATTGTGTTCAAGATAAGTATCTTGGATGCATCATTAGAAAAAGTATAGTTCTTATCTGCTAAACTGTCTTTTTTGACCCGGCTATTTCAATGATCTACTTGAAATATTTTTGTAAAATATTTATATATCCAAAAATACCATAACACAATGGTATAAAAAAAAGTGGAGGATGAAACAGCTTTTCAACGTTTTTGTCCAAGCAAGAATAGGGGAACACGCAATGACATTTTTAGGCAGGCTTAAAGCAAAATAAAGAAGGTTGTTTTTTTAAAATGTGCAAGATAAAAAGTAGCTCTGATTGCTCCAGAATTCTATCAAGCCTAAAAGTGTATTTAGTAGCCATACAGCAGTGACCAGTAACAAACGACACTCAGAACAAATCTCATTTTCAGGCATATTCTTCAATATTTAATTATTTCCCTCAGGGAATTATTAGTTTCTGTGCTCTCTCTTCTGCTCCTTCCTGCAGTGTCTGTTACTCATCCTTCTCAGGTTTTCCGGCCACACAGACTTTTCATATGGGCCATTACAGCCATTTTAAAATTCAACTTACTCCAGCTCTGCTCTCTGCCTGGTTTCATTTAGCTCTTTTCCATGACTAAGGAACTCCACTACAACCTGAACATCTATAACTTCCTTTTCCATGGTTAAATTCAGCATCTTCCCAATGAGTCTCATTTCTGTTTTGACCATTAGGTTTTCTCTTAGCAAGTGGAGAGTGGTCTTGCAACCTTGCCTATTTTCAGCTTTAACAACTTATTAGATGTTTTAGAAGAGTTTTCAGTTGAGCTTGCTCCCATATCTTTCAGTTTGGGGTTAAGTTGTGAAAAGTCTATACAAATGTGTAATGTGGGAATTATAACAAGGGTTTCCAACAATGCCAGTGTAATGGAACTGAACTGGGGAGCTCCTAAAATACTGCAGTGTTTTCAGTTTTGGTTAGGCCAGGTAGTTCTTTGATGTCACAGGCACTATCTTGGGACAGGCTAAGTCATTTCAAACTTAGCAGCAGCTAAGCAGTGGGACTGGACACAGGGAAAAAAAGGCAGATGCTAGCAGACTAGCAACCCAGTTAGACAGCTGACACCAACTGAAGCAGCAAGTGCAACTCCTGGACAACATAAAATATATGATGAGGCACGTATGATTAACAAAAACCTGAGGCAAGGTATCAAACAAATTTCAAGTGAAATAGAAGACTACTTTTTTTCTGATTTAACAGATTGTTCTTGTCCTCAGTAAGTTATCTTAGCTCTCCTGTGACATGAAATACATACACATGGAGAAATTAATCTGTAACCTTTACTGAAAAGAACAATATTGTTTTCTGTGTTTCTATTTGTGAACCTGGAAAAAGTTCTGGAGACCAGGAAGTGTCATGTTTTTCTTTTTCATCAGACAGTAATTAAAAATAATGGAATATAACAAGTTTTGTTATATGAGTCATTTCTGAGGAGATTAGGAAGAATTTGAGTGCCTAGGGGGTAGAATTTTTTGTTTTCTACTAAATTCTGTGTTGCTTTCTCTCTTCTACTTCCTACGCCTAACATTTCTTTCATTATTTTAAGATGTCAGTTTTTCAAACTAAAGCTTCAGCAATATCTGAATCCCATACAGATGGATTTTTTGACGATGCAAATTGAGTCCAGCCTTCTGAAATTCTAACCAGGACAAACATAAGAAGTTACTTAATTAGATGAGCTTTGGCTGTAGGTGGGCATAGATAAAAGGATTAGGACAGAAGGCAAAATGAAGAGCTCTGGGATGGGCATGAGGGAAAATGGCAGTCTGCAGCAGTAAGAAATGCAAAACTTTCATGAATATCAGAGACTTCTGGGAAAGTTTTTCACAGTTGGTATCTCAGGAAAGAGAGTCATGGTCAGTATTCCCTTCTCTGAAATTTAAAATTCTTGCATATATAAGTGATATAGACCATATAGCCTATGAGGAAAGTGAATATATACACTATTGCCCTTGTCGTTACTCCCACTATCTCCTTTTATAAATAAAAGAAATTTAGTACCTCTTAGTCTTGATTATTATGGCTTATTTTTTATTCCTCTTCTCCCATAGTGTCTTCTTAATTTATTTTGATTTACCACTACTGCCTGTGGATCCTTTTATCTTTTCACTAACATTCTCCTCAATGTCCTTTTTCTTATACTTTTTATATTGCAGTGACCTAGACAGTTTAGTTTAGCTATGAAATCAGTTTGTAGACAGAAAGTTGGTTTGTTTTGTTTTTTGATTCCCCTTTCCCAGAAATTGAAAATGAATGTGGCTATGAGGCAGGTCTTCTAAACAACTAAATTTGTTCCGAGCCAAATAAAGTACTTTCCAAAAATCAGCCTGCATATCACTTCTCAGCCTGTCATTACTTTCACATCTGCTGCTGCTGATAGAATCTTCTGCATTGAAATTGTTTGCTTGAAATGAACATTGCACACAAATGGCAGGACATAAAGAAATGTAATGAATGTAAGGGAACAACAAAACCCCCTTTCAAATGCCATTTACAAGCCGAATCCTGTATGCTTCTTGGAGGTTTTGGGGAATAAAGAGCAATCTGTACCTCTGAGGAGGTCAATATCTTACCAGATCAAGATCTGTAAAATGATGACTTTCTCCCCAAAGCAGCATTAAGAAAAATATTTATTTTGCCAAGAGTGAAATCTCACAGAAGACAGAAAAAGGCAGGCAGGATTATTGTGGTTTGAAAATACAGTTCTATCCAACTAAAATTCAACAATTCATTGGAAAGGTTAGTCACCTACTCTTTACATTTTAAATGTCTTTTTAATTTCAAAAAAGTCAAAATCAGATCTCAAACTGCTTTATGAACAAAATTCAAATAAGTAGACAAGGCTGTCACTGAAAGCAAAGTTCTTATAACAAATTTAAATTTGTTCTGAAGTCCAAAATCCTATCTAATAATGTGCAGGCACTGTTGTTGCAAAACTATAGTGGTCCTATCTTTGAACTGCTCCCTGCTAGAAAGTAGGTCACTACTGTGTACCCTTTTTTTTCTCTTTTGCAAGGTTGAAGTATCTCTGCTCATTACCTTTCCATGTTGTATCTTTTTTTATCATTTTTTTTAACTGTGATGTCAAACCACAAACACAACTTATTTATAAATTTTCTTTCATAATACTATCTGGTTTGTAAATCATGGTGATAACTGGAGTATCAGTATTTAATTCTACATTAGGTTTTTTAGAAGACTTTGCTTCCATTTGTGTTTACTACTGCCAAAATCTAACTGCTAAGACTAATACACTCCATGTTTGCTATCTGCCTCAGGATTACTTTTTGTGAAACAAATGTCAAAACAAAATTTTTACTAATACACTAAGAAAAAAAATAATCTGATTATTATTTATCCCCCCGGATTCCATTTTTCCCGGGTGTTGGCAAATGATTTTTAAACCAGGCCAAATTCCAGTGTCTTCCAATGCAAAGGTCTATCAAAACACTGTTTTGTTCAAAAGAAAATTCTTATCTCTGAAAATAATAATTTTAATATTACTAGCAAATCCATTGTGAGTAAAAACTTTTCTAAACCCATATGTTAAATAAATTAATTAACAATAGGTAGTCTCATTTAGGAGAGATATGTTGTCATCAAATTGTAAACAAAACAATATGATTGAATGGTCTATATCCCTTATCTTGACCTTCTGTGTTACTGAAAATATATCCCAATTGTGTCCCACATACAGTAGGGTGAAACTGGTTTTTTGGCAGGGTTTAAATGTTGAGTGTTCTAGTAGTTTGTTAGGCTTTGTTAGTCCAGCAAAAACTGTGTATGAAGAAATACATTGATGAGATGGTATGTTTTACCACAGACTCCTCCACTGAGTGTTGGATATAGAAAGGTCTACATACTTTAGATGCTTTTGAGTTCTTAGTTTAGGAAGCTAAGTTTAGGAAGCTTATTTTAGCCCCATCCCTGCAAGCTAGCCCCACCCCTGGAAGTTTTTAAGACGAGGTTTGAGAGGGCTCTGTGCGACATGGTCTAGTGGACGGTGTCCCTGCCAGGCAGGGGGGTTGGATCTTTAAGGTCCCTTCCAACTCTGACAATTATATGATTCTAAGCTCAGAGAATTTTTCAAATGTCAGAGTACCACAGATAGTCTCTTGAAGAAATCTACAATGCACACCACCCATCCACTAATTTCTAATTATTTTGTCTGAAGTCTAATTTATGTACTTTGTAGTTTGGTGTTGTTTTGTTGTGGTTTTTTGTTGTTGTTGGTTTTGTTTGGGCTTTTGTTGTTTTTGTTTGTTTTTTATAAGTCTAAGAATACATCTGCACTGTCAATAACTCTAGGTAATACCTTTAAAGGACAGGAAAATTATTTTTAAGTTCTGAGGATCAGAAATTCTCTGTCCATATTACAGGCAGTTATTTATACTAAAGTAAAAGGTTTGGTAGGCTTCACCTATTGGCTGGCTGACAGCTTTCCTATATTGTGTTGTTACCATATACATTAATTCAAATGATAGAGAATTTGCATAGGTTACCTAAAAGTCTGTTGGGTAGAAGAAGATGGGTGTTGGTAGAACAGTATGTTGAATTATGGTAATATGGGACAAAACCCATTTTTCTGTGAATAGCACTCTGCCTTGTGCTAAAGGCAAAGCTCTATCCTTGTTTCTCTTCCTGAAATACCACCGTGACATGAGAAATGAATGATTAATCTATATACAAAGACACAAGGTTGCAGAAATAATCTTAAGACTAGTACTTTCATATTCCCGTGCTTCAGTTTTATCCCTTACATTCTTTTAATATCTTACTCAGCTTGTTTAGATGACTTGAAATGAAAGACTAGACTCCTCTTCTAATTAACAATAGGTGTTCTCATTTAGGAGAGATTGTATGTTGTCATTAAATTGTAAACAAAACAATATGACTGAGTCATCTATATCCCTTATCCTGACCTTCTGTGTTACTGACAATTTAGAGGTTCATTTAAAAGCAAAGCTAGCAGAAGCCAAACTGAGTTTATGTGGGCTTTACAGCAAGCAAATGTAAAGAAAACAAAACAGTGGGGGAAAAAACAACAAACCAACCAACCAAAAAAACCCTACCAAAACAAACAAACAAACAAACAAAATACGCTCCCCCTACCTTTGGAAAAGCATAAAGTCTCTCCAGAAGCAGTGATGGTATCTATAATTCGTAGTATTGGTGATGGTGCTTGCTCTTAGGGAAGGGCACAAGCTGCTTGTATCCCCATTCAGCATAATAACAGATAAGAAAACTGGGATTTTATTAGTCACTTGTTATTTTTCAAAATTATAAATGGACACTACACATTTGTTGAGTGGAAAAGTATCAACAGAAGGAAAGGGTATCAGCATGTAACTACCAGGAACATCCTCCTCTTAGACCTCTTTATAAAAAAATTTTCATGTGCATGAAAAATGGGCACAAGCAGCAGAAGAATGTACTCAAAAGTTCTCAACAACAAAGAGTTAGGCAAATATTTCAAATTGCTGCTCAATACTTTTTCCTTCATGCCTTCCTGAGATTTTCAATGCCAATCTAGCTTTCAAAAGTAGGCACATTTGTTTCCCACAGACAATATGTGACCATTCCTTAGAAGACTCTTACTGTGTTTGTGAACAAGATGGCTGAATTCAGGATGTGCAGAGCATCTTGCTTCTGGAATTCCCTGCCTTTTTATGTCAAATTAAAAAATCTTTGATGTGCCAGTGTATTGTCATACATTAGTTCGAATACAGAACTAACAAATAAGCAAAAGAATACTCAAAACCCTAACCAATCAGTAATTCTTCCTGAGAATAAAGCTGATTCACATTTAGAGTCATCAAAGGTTTCAGATCATCAGATGTACAAAATACTCTTTTCTTCCTGCATTCATCAGTCTAGCTGTTACATAGGCTGACCCTTGAACAGATCAGCCAACAGGTAGTCAGAAGGGAATTTAGCTAATAATTTTTTTCAGTTTAGGATCACAGACGCTCAGGCTTTATGGATTTCAACATATGTGGTGTTGATTACATATGCTGTTTCTTGCCTTTTCCCTCAAATTTTCAACTAATCTTTCACTCTCTAAACCTCTGTTTCCCTCTTCACCTTTATTCTGTACTATTACATTTCTCACTAGAGTACTGCACCCATCTACATCTGACACTCTAGTGTCTATATCACTACATGGGGAGTACTGAGAAAAAAACCAGTGTCACAGGCCAGTATCTAGTTCTTGTCAATAGCTGTTTATCAGCTGCACTTAGATGTGACCAGTAAAGGTTTTCCTTTCTAGCTTCACATTTCTAGCTAGACAGGAGGTGCTATTGCTGAAATATCATAAAATTGCCTTTTATTCTTAGCTTTTTTCTAGTCACATTTATGCTATGAACTCTGTATTGTTAAATATTGCCCAGTCATATAATAAAACAGATTTGCCCCAGAAAGTTTATTGTCTATGATATATCTTACTCAGCTTTTCAAGCTGTTGAGCTTTGAAGATAATTCAAGTCCAAATCTACGATATCTAAATAAGATGCTTGATTTTTTGGCTTTGAACTTCATAAACTTGCAAATAGGTGATCTGCAATGTTGTGCTGTCTTCCCATTATGAGGTATGTATTTTATTCATCTTTCGTGATACCTTTCCTCCTGCTAAAGCCATGGCAACACCATTATCTTGCCTGGGTCATTAGCAGAAGGCATAGCCTTTAATTTTTTTTAAGCAAAAATCATAAATGTTTCTGAGGTTATACAGGGCATCACAAAAGGGAACAAACCACCATATCTCATAGGCTTGAGTCTGCTTATCTGTACTGTCTATATCTTTACTTATTTCCTGTCATATATCCTCCAAATTAAATAACCTTTCATCATGTTTTCATTTACAATCTCAATTCACACTTGCAGTATTTCCTGTTCCTGTTGCCATCTCTTCCAACAAAAGCACTTTCACGTATTTCCAGTGATAACAACGTGACAATATTTTTTTTTCCCAGAAAAGGAAATGCATTACTGACTGAAGTAAGGTGCACAGGTTGATGTACACTTCAAATTGCTTCAGAATAAATTCCAATATACAAAGGTTTTACACTGACTAAAATACTTTGTTCTTCCCCAAATAATGCTGTCTTCTAAACTGATAGTGGCCATACTATCAGAAACAAAGCAAATTATATTACTCTATTTTTAAGAAGGAAAAAACCCAATGACCAGAAGAACTACAGGTTAGTCAATCTCACCACTCACCTGTGCCTCGCAAAATCATGGCATAGATTTTCCTGGAAACTATGCTAAGGCGTATGAAAAACAGAGAAGTGATTTGCAACAGGCTACCTGGACTCACTAAGGGTAAATTGTTCATGACAAATCCAGTGGCTTTCTTTGATGAGCTTGAGTGTTGGTGGATAAGGGAAAGAATGACTGATGTCATGTATCACACAGAATCACAGAATATTCGGAGTTGGAAGGGACCTTGAAAGATCATCTAGTCCAACCCCTCTGCCACAGCAGGATTCCCTAGACCAGGTCACACAGAAGTGCGTCCAGATGGGTTTTGAATACCTCCATAGAAGGAGAGTCCACAACCTCTCTGGGCAGTCTGTTCCAGTGCTCTGTCACCCTCACTGCCTGGACTTCTGCAAAACATTTGATACTGTCCCACATGATGTCCTTATCTCTAAAATGGAGAGACAGGGATTTGACAGGTGGACCACTCAATGGATAAGGAATTGGCTGAATGGTTGCACTCAAATAGTTGTGGTCAATAGACTGATGTCCAAGTGGAGACCAATGACAAGTGGTGTTCCTTAGGGATCCATATTGGGACTAGATTTAACATGTTTGTCAGGGACATGCACAGTAGATTTTAGTGCACCCTCATCAAATCTGTGGATGACAAAGATGAGTAGTGTGTCTGAGGGAAAGGATGCCATCCAGAGGGACCTTGACAAGTTTGAGTGCTAGGCCCATACAAACCTCATGAAGCTCAACCAGGCAAAGTGTAAGGTCCTGAACAGGGGTTGCAGCAATCTCAACACAGGCTGGGCTCATGGATTGAGAGTAGCCCTGCAGAGAAGAACTTTGGGATATTGATGGATGATAAATGGAACATAAGCCAGCAATATGTGCTTGCAGTCCAGTAAGCCATCAAAATAATAATAATAAAAAAAAATCAAAAAGCTACATCAAAAGAAGCATGTCCAGCAGGTCGAGGGAGGTGATTCTGACCCTCTGTTTGATTCTCATGGGACTCCACCTGAACCATGTTTTTGAGAGTCACCCTCAGTTCATTCTCATAATGCTCAGTTGAATAGTACTTAAAGATACATACTGCAGGGGCTACTGCTATGTTGCAGTTATTGTTCAAGAGTTCAATCCTATTTGGTTCATATTAAACAGATTTCTTTTAATGTCTTTCCATTATAAATGAAAGTGAATATAGTAATTTGCAGCATCTGGAGAGATCTTTAATAAAATGATGCTGTATTTTCTTTCTATTCATAAACCTGTTTTCTAGGTTCTCCAATTCAGTTCTGAAAAAAAGGTTTTATTTAAACACTTGTAAAATATAAAATTCCAGTTTCTTTATAACAAGACCTTTCAGAATTTGAGGTAAATGTAATCAAAAGATAAGGAAGGAGAGAGAGAGCACGTGCAAAATCACAGAAATATTTTTTTGTGTAGTATTATTCTTTTCAAATTTCAGTGCTGTACTTATATGTGATATAATATTTTAAAGAACAAACCTAAACCATCTGGTAGCATAATACTTGGTTAGTGTTTCATGTCTGTGCACTGGGTACACAGAAAAGCTTTGATATACACAATGTCTTTCTGAAGCAAATGAGATACACAATGCATAATTCATGATAGTATGTCTTGGCAATGGATAGCAGTCTCAATTCTGATGTTAGAACCATTTTCCTTTTTCAAAAGACTGTGACTCTGTAGGAGCATGATTACAGTTAAGTGCACAGATGAGTGTCAGATATAATGAGAGTCTGTATATCTGTCTTACATCTATGCTCTAAGCTTGTTGTTTTAGAGCAGCCATAAGCTGCAGGAGTTCATGCCAGGTAATGAAGCTGACATTACCCATGTGACTAGAGATAAACAATTAGATTTAACAGGAGGTTATTCTAATGCTTTGGACATTAAAAAACAACAACAACAACAAAAAAAAACCCACAACAAACCAACAAAAGAACAAGTTAAAAAATCATACCTTTAGAAACACTACTAGATGTTGAGTGTGAGCCTTATTACTTCATAAACAGGATATGCACCTGGTTCATGCCACTTGCTAACTGTTACATTCTGCTTAGTCTGAGGAGCATATATGGACTTGGAACAATTGGAGACATGCATTTTGGGACATGACCTTTGCACTTGAATTGCCTCTTGGCTGGCATATCAGTAGAAGGAATACTTCCTGCCAGCATGTTTCGGGTGGATCCTGAGACTAACTTCTATTGACATAACTGTAATGAACTGGCACTTGTGAGGGTTGTTCAATCAGTTCCCCACACACATTTCTGGGATTATATATTTCTCAGTGAATCCCACTGTATTACCTTTCTTGATCCCTATTCTCTCTAGATTCTTTTTCATAATATGTCTGTTCACTCCTGTGATGTGAACGCCTCCTATAACAAATGTTCTGTTTATGTCTTCCCTTGGATTATTAATGGAATTGTTACATAAAATAAATCCAGCCTCTGAAAAATGCAGTAGCATAGCAGATTAATATCCAGACTCAATATATTGCAATGCCCTTCAATATCTTTTGTCATCAGCTGTAATGACATGGTCTTCATTACTTCCTAATGTCCATAACATTTCTCTGTGTTTTTCTTATTAAAGATAGCTTTAAAAAGCAGCCCAATAGCTGAGATAGTTCAGAATCATAAAAAATAACCTTCTTCTTCATGAAGGGCTGCACAATAAAAATCCTGTAATTCTTTTACTTAAATTAAGTGAAGTATGGCACAAGCAGTGGTGAACATATTTTTTCCCAGCCTCCCAAAGATATGAACAACCTTGAGGGACAATTCCCCAAGCCTATTTAGTCTTTGGCTTCTGTCATGAAATTGCTTACAAGACTGCAAATTAGCTTGCTAATAATAGTGAGGCAGACGGCTTGTACATGAATTCATGAACACCTCTCTGACTTCTTAATAAAAACCTTTGAAGTCATCAAAGTTAGCTAATACAGGTAACATTGTGTTTCTAACACTAACATTTTTGTATTAACCATCTCCCTTTTAATGCTGTACTCAAATATCCTTATGTATCCTGATTATTTTCCTTTTATATTTGAGGAAATCTTTGGGACATGGCTGTTTCCACAACATCTAGATAAATGAGTCTCAGGACATTGACTGAGGTATCTGTTCCAGTAGAGTAACAGATTTCACAGCATGTAACATGTAATTACTTTCCTAAGACTCATCAAAGGAAAAAAATCTTATGTTAAATGGCAAATATGAAAGAATAATCCCAAAAGTAACCATCTTTTTCACCTTTTTGCCCCAAGTGGTACTGACAGAATTATTTCAAACCCCATTAAATACTTCAAATCATGGAAATCTCAGACCACCAATCTAATTTAACACTTAATTGTTTTTACAGTTAAAGGTTTTCTTAATGTTGTCCTGGCTTCAGCTGGGATAGACTTAATTTTCTTCCTAGTAGCTGGTGCAGTGTTGTGTTTCGGATTTAGTGTGAGAACAACGTTGATAATGTTGAAAAAGTTTTAGTTATTGATAAGTAACACTTAGCCTGAGTTAAGGATTTTTCCATTTCCCACCCTCTGCCAGTGATCAGGTGTGTAAGAAGGAGGAAGCATGGCCAAGACAGCTGATCTGAACTAGACAAAGGGTATTTCATAACACAGAGCATCATGCTCAGTTTATAAACTGCAGGAATTGGCCAGGAGGCCAGACCACTGCTTGGGCATATGTCTGTGGGTAGTGAGCAATTGCATTGTGCATCACTTGTTCGCTTGTGGTTTATTTCTTAATATTTTTATTTAATTTTAATTTAATCTTTTTCACAGAATCACAGAATATTAGGAGTTGGAAGGGACCTCAAAAGATCATCTAGTCCAAACCCCCTGCCACAGCAGGATTCCCTAGACCAGGTCACACAGAAGCGCATCCAGACGGGTTTTGAATATCTCCATAGAAGGAGACTCCACAACCTCTCTGGGCAGTCTGTTCCAGTGCTCTGGCACCTGAACTGGGAAAAAATTTCTACGTGTATTCACACGGAGTCTCTTATGCTTCAGCTTACAGCCATTGCCTCTTGTACTGTCACTGGGCTTCACTGAGAAGAGCCT
>VWZX01006813.1:154011-168121 GCA_013399015.1 Galbula dea
TGTAGGCCCGTATGCTGTTTTCAGGGCCTCATAGAATCCTTTGTGATCACCCGTATCTGCACATAGTTGAGTTTTTTCAGCTTGGTCGATCCATCATTTGTTCTGGATGTCACGAAGTTTCTGTTGGAGCTTGCTGCATACAAGACGAAAGGCTGTTTTTCTTGCATGACAGGATGGCAGTGCAAGGTGTGCTTGGTGGGCAGTTCTCTTCCTTCTCAACAATTCCTGGATCTCTTGATTGTTTTCATCAAACCAGTCCTTGTTCTTCTTGAGGGAGAACCCTAAGGATTCTTCAGAGGATTGCAGGATGCTGTTTTTTAATATGGTGCCAAATTGTTTCTGGAGAGGAACCTGCAAAGTCTGTGGAATGGTTTTCGAGCCTAGTTTGAAGGTTTGCCTGGAATCTGTCTCTTACTGTGGCTGATTGGAGATTGTTAACTTGGAGTCTTCTCCTTGGGATACTGCCCCTTTTAGGTTTGAATTTGAGATTGAATACTATTCAATAATTGGCAGCATACAGCTGTATGTAATTTGTTACAGAGACAGTGGAAGAGTTAGGTGTAAACCAGATTACAATATGCTCTTCAATTAGTTTTGTTAAAGATATTTTTTTAACAGGCAATTTAAAAAAATATATTTAAACATATTCAACACCATATGACAGTGTCCAGTAAAGGCCTGAAGAACAGAAGATATTGTTTGTTATACATTTATATTGACCTTCAGGACTTCTCTTCAGTTCTCTGCAACAACTTCACTGAGATAATTGTAGTGCTTTTCCATCAAACCAAGACATAATTACAGAGTTGTGTTCTTTGTTTCTCAAACATATTACAAACTGGTAAAAATATTTTTCCTCTGATACCTTCTTATGTTCATTCTTCTTCACCATATTCACATTAATTGAAGTTATTTTAGAATTAAATACATTATTTCATAAGAATGGAATATTCCATAATCTCAGAAAAAAATCTTTCTATTGTATTCTTTCATAAGTTTTCTATTTTCTTTTACTTATACTTTCTCATCTATACATGATCTTATTTGTGCTTAACTAGTAATTATTTTTTGAAATGTGAAAGTTTGTATAAACATTATCAACTACACTGAAGCTTTCTTAATCACACTGAAGAGAAAGCACTATTATGATCACTCAGGCTAGTATGTGTAGAAGATTCACAGTTTGCTCTTATAGGAACAACCATTTTAATTACTCATGTTATACATGAATATATGTATATATATCAGGGAATCAGATATCACCCAACAGTTGCAAGCTGAAGCATAGGAGGTTCAATGTGAACAAGAAAAATTTTTTCCCAGTGAGGGTGCCAGAGCACTGGAACAGACTGACCAGAGAGGTTGTGGAGACTCCTTCTCTGAAGATATTCAAAAGCCATCTGGATGCGCTTCTGTGTGATGTGGTCCAGGGAATCCTGCTCTGGCAGGCGGTTGGACTAGATGATCTTTCAAGGTCCATTCCAACTCCTAACATTCTGTGATTCTGTGATCACTGTGTTGTGGGCTAATTGTAAACCTGAAAAATAAAACTTACTGATTTATTTCATGAACAGCAGACTTGCTAATGGTTAATTCATACTCAGTAGACTAGACTAGACTAGACTAGAATACTTCAGTTGGAAGAAGCCCAAACTATTCATCTAGTCTGACTGCTTGACCTATTCAGGGCTGACCAAAAGTTAAAGCATGTTGTTAAGAACATTTTCCAAACGCTTCCTAAACACTAACAGGCTTGTTAGTGTTTAACAGACCACCCCTCTAGGAAGCCAGTTCCAGTGCTTGACCAGCTTCCTGGTACAGACATACTTCCTAATGTCCTGTCTAAACCTCTCCTGGCACAGCATTGACCCGTTTCCATGCGTTCTATCACTGGATACCAGGGAGGGGAGATCAGCATCTCCCTCTCCACTTTCCCTCCTCTGGACACATTTAAGGACCTTCACAACCTTCTTAAATGGTAGGGCCCAGAACCACACACAATATTCAAGGTGAGACCACACCAACACTGAATACAGCAGGATAATCTCTTCTTTTGACTGGATAGCTTTGCCGTGTTTGATGAACACCAGGATGCGGTTTTCCTTCTTAGCTCCCAGGGCACACTGCTGACTCATGTTGAGCCTGCTGTAATCAGGACCCCAGCATCCCCTTCTGCAAAGCTGGTCTCCAGCCACTCCTCCCAGTTTATACTTGTGCCTAGTGTTACTCCATCCTGGGTGCAGTCTCCACAGTTTGGCCTTGTTAAATTTCATCCCACTAATCATTGCGCAATTCTCTGGTCTATCTAGATCCCTCCCCAAGTATTTTTGTCCCTCAAGACGATTGGACAACTTGTACAGAAGAGTGCTGTGAGGGACAGTATCAAAAGCCTTACTAAAATCCTTAAAAACTATATAATTCTTTAAATGCATTTTAATAATACCCAATATAATATTCTCAATAATTTTTCCAGGAGCTGACATTAGATAGGAGGTTTGCAGTTCCCTGGGTCTTTCCTCACACCCTTCTTGTAGATTAGAATAACATTGGCTAGCTTCCAGTCAGCAGGGATTTTCTCAGACTGTGAAGACCTTTGGTAGATGATCAGGAAGGGTCCTGCCATAATACCCACTAGCTTCTTCGGAGCTCTTGAATGAATCCCCATAGACTTGTGACATTCAGCTGGTACAGCTGGTCCTTTACAATTTCAGGGTTCACAATTATTAATCATTACAACACTATTAAAAATTATATAATAAATTAGCTGTAAACATTTAATAGTTTGAGCTGTTGCAGTATAGTGAATATTGATGTCCAGGTGATAGGGCTTGTGAGTTCATTAGCTGTTTTGATGTAACTGCCCTGCTCCCAAAAATGGGATTCTCCTCTGCTTCTGGCTCTGCTTATCTTGTTTCTTTTTGTCTTGCCACATTTCCTCTGTACTCAGGAGGATATTGTGCCTATTTTTAGTCCCTTGTGTTTACCCTGCTGTCTTTCTGGCAAATTTGTCTTACTTGGATGCCTTCTGTGAGCCACTACATTTGTCTTTGCCCCTTTGGTGGTCACATTGCATCTGAAATTACTGTATATGGTATTTTCTGCATATGTGGGATGTTTCTTTTTTGCTCTGTTACCTGTAAAGCTGGTTTTGTCCACATGCTAAGGCTGTATTCTGATTATGGCCTGTAATGTTCGTTGATGAGCCGTTTACAGCTTCTGTTTTTATCCTGTGCTCATGCTCACAAGACTTCTGATGGCCACTCCACTGCACTGCTATTCTAATGTGACACAGACTAATTGCACACTATCACTGTTTATTGCCAACTAAAATATATTAAAATTATTATTAAACAGGCACAACATGTAGTTTTTCAAAGCTAAGCAAAACTGAAATAAATTATATAATAATGATGTTAATGCTTGATGATTGCTGCTAATGTAGCAAAACAAACTAAAACAGAGATCCTGGGAAACCTGACAAAGCCCAGAGAAAACAAAACAGACGGGCACACATCCCAAGGCCTTGAAGAGCTGTTATACCATTAGTATATTATTACTACAGGTGGCAATTTTTTATTTATTAAGCTACAGAGATACATGTTTCTTAAAAGATGGATTTAATTTCACACCTATAGCAGCTGAACCACTTAATCATTAAGAGTTTAAACAATATATTTAATGCTAAATATAACAGCAGTGCATTAAAGAAAATAACACCTTTTGCAGAAAGGAGAAAGAAAAGAGATGTCAGATATTCAAAACTTTGATTGTTTTTGCTGGTTTTATCCAAGTATATGTATAAAAATTGAAAAATTATTTTACTTTCAAACAGTTAAGAGGTTTGGTCCAGCTTTACATCCAAACAGAACTCTGGAAAAGGAATTTGTTTTTTTTCTCTTTTGTGACCCCAGATTTGCCATGAACCCTACCGCTAAGATTACTTGTAAGAAAGTTACTATAGAAGGTAACTAAGCAGGAAGGAAAGCAACAAAACTGGAAATGGTGCCAACTGAGGTTTTTGTACATCCATTTATACATAACAGAAAGACACATATTGGCATTCTTCTTAGGAAATTCTTAACATCTTCCAGCTATAAACCTCTGCCAATGCACTTTAACTGTCTGTTTCTCAGTTAATTGTATATATGTATTTCCTTAGGTCGTCTGGTTAAAAACTAATTCTCCTACTACATATTCACAGAATAGATAAGAACTTGCTGGCTGAGACATATGTCTGGCAAATCTCTGTATGTGGAAGCATAAGACATTTCCATAAAGAGAAAATGTCCAGCATTTGACTAGCAAAGACAATTCATTATGACAGAGACTAGACAATTTATGTGCTATTGTAACAGTGTTTTGTGGTCTTACAGGTTGATTGATTTGGTACACTATGTTTGAATTTCAAAAGTAAAATTATTTAGGTTCTTAAAAAAAGTGAGCAAGTTTAAAAAAATTTTTAAAAAAATGATTAAAAATAAAAGCCAGTGTTTGATCCAAGAGTTGAATCTATTTTTACAGAGCTGAGAACTGTATCTTTAGATCTTTAAGAATAAAATTGTAGCTCTCAGTGAATCTAAAGCACAGGTATTAAATTAAAGGCAAGAAAGGTTGTCTCAGCAAGGAAAATATAGCTGTTTGTTACTGCTGATAGTATTTGTTCCTCAGATACCATGAGGTGTTCTTCCCAGTGAAGTATTTATATATTAAAATTTTCTGACTGTGTGTCAGACAACGACCCTCAAAGGCTGCTAGGTTTGGGGCCGATCATTTTACAGGTGAGCTGTGTAACAAATAAGCTCTTCCACAAATGCTTCCCTGCTTCTGCAATGTCTTTGTGCTTTTGTGCAGCTGTCTAATTAAAGATTTTAATTCATAATAATACTAAGCCTTAAAGCAATCTGAAGTTTTCAGTCAGTACAATTGCTCAGGTGCTGAAATGATCCAAATTAAGTTTTTGTATGGATGAAATGCACAGACTTGCCCTCAAGAACAGTTCTGTTTGAGATGAGGGTTAAACAAAAATGGAAAAGACACTTTTATATGATATTTTAAAACAGACTCACTTGGTAAAGTTAAGAAACATTCAGATGCACCCTTAGTAAGTTTGCAGATGACACTAAGCTGGGTGGGAATGTCGATCTGCTTGAGGGTAGGCAGGCTCTGCAGAGGGACCTAGATAGGCTGGATCAATGGGCAGAGGCCAATGGGATGAGTTTTAATAAGGGTAAATGTAGAGTCCTGCATTTTGGGCGTAACAACCCCCAGCAGTGCTATAGGCTCGGGAAGGTGTGGCTGGAGAGCTCCCCAGCAGAGAAGGACCTGGGGGTGCTGATTGACNATGGGCTTAAGCTGAGCCAGGGTAGGTTTAGATTAGATATTAGGAAGAATTTCTTTACTGAAAGAGTGGTTAGATATTGGAATAGGCTGCCCAGGGAGGTGGTGGAATCACCATCCCTGGAGGTTTTTAAGAAGAGGATAGATGTGTTTCTTCAGGGGATGATTTAGGGGTAAGAGTAGTGTAGGGCTATCGGTTGGACTAGATGATCTTGAGGGTCCTTTCCAACTGTAATGATTCTGTAATTCTGTGATTCTGTGAATACTGTATGGCAGCTGTGAGCCAGACTGGATGTTGAGGTGAACAGGTTTGGGCTTCCCATGGCCTTGGGACTAGACAGGGTATCCCCAGAACCTTGACTTGAGCAGAAGAAGAAAAAAATAAATGAATGTGGGAGTTATTCCTCAGAGAAGTCAGTTGGAGCTTTCATCAAATTAAGATTTAGATTCTTATCTGTTGCAGTGGTGTCTGCCCTGATGGACAGACACTTGTATCCCTTGTTATCAATCTCATTACCATAATATCAGTCTATAAGGAAATGTATTTAAAAGATGTTCAGATTTTCCTGCAGACTAAAAGTAAGAATGTAAAAAGTATGTATCTGTAGATTTTTAAAAGAATCTGAGAATATTTCTGTTCAGGCACATTTTCATTTTTCTGTAGAATTATCTGAAATTAATACATTTATTGCCTTCTGACAGATGGAAGCGAGAAAACTTTGGGAGAGCTACTTCAGCTTTCCATCTCATTCTTCTTTGTCTGCTCTTTCAAGAAAAAGAAATAGATTGAAAATGAAGAGACCTGGCAAATATACTAATAATTCAAAATCACATTTTGAAAAATTTGGGTTTCTTAAGAAGAAAGATTTTTTTCAAGTAAAACACACATTTTCATTCTAATTCGGAGTACAAAATATTCATTTTAAGCTATTACAGGATGTAACTAAACAAAGGTAATCAATGTATTTCAAGCTTTAAAATTATTTTATCTTTTTTTTTCAAAAAAATTTTTTCTAGCATTTGTATTACAGTCAGACATAAGGAACTACAAATGAAAAGAATCTCTCAAAACCTGTAGTTGGAGTTAACTATCATTACTTTTCCTCTTCTATGCATATTCATTGGATATAACTACAGCAAGATGATCTAGTTAGGTGATACACCATTATAAACTTCTGTATTCTGAAGCATTGAATTTACTCGGAAAAAGGGTGATCCAGTGGGCTCAAAACCTCAGTGTTTTCCTTCTGTTTCACTTAGATTTTAACCCCTTACTGAACTTACAATTCAGCTTACTGTTCATGTCCATATAGAAAGAAAGACCAATTTCTTTTATACATAATGATCAATTTCATTTTTACATTGTTTAGGAAATGGCAGTTCAGTGAAGTAGTACTACAGGTTTTGATTTTTCTGCAGTGAACATTGAAATATTGGGGTTATTTTTACCATTTGTTTGTTTTGTGATTTGTTCCGTGTTCAAATGATATGCATGTATGGCAGGAGTTCCCTTATTTAGTTCAGTTCATTGCCTCTCTCACACCTTACTAGATTACATTTGTGCTAACCAAAGTCACTGTTTACACTTATTTAAGAGTATTGACTGAAGTGACACTTAACCTCTTCCAGTGAGGGCTGATTTAGCTACAAAACACTGTTCCAGTACTAAGATCATTAATCAGCCTCAGGCTAGATCCATTATGTGGATATTCAGCATAGAAGAAATATTAGCATCTCCACAGAAGAAACGTTACCATCAGATTAGCCCCGACTCCCTGCTGGAGCAGAAAATTACTCTGAAGTAATAATTATAATACATTAGTAAAAGTTTAATTTCCAATAGTGCTGTCTGTTTAAGGCATGGCAATCTCTCCATAGCTCAGAGAACAATAGATCATGAGGCAAACCTGAATGCACATACAGACTATGGAATGAGAGGCTGGAGAGCATCCTCGCATACAGGGATCATACAGAATCTGGGGGTTCTGGTTGACAGCAAGTTGAATGTGTGTCAGCATGGAAAAAACTATTGTACATGAGTTTCCATACTCTCATTCAAGAAGAAGAATGACTATTATAATTTATCTTACTCTACTTTGGAATGAGGTTTAAAAAAAACCCCAACAACACTTGTTCTGTAGCAAAAATGTCTGTAAGGATACTTGTTCAATAATACATATCTACTTTACATTAACATCCTGTTTTACTCAGGCATAATTTTTCCTGTAGACAAGCTGGTTTTGAAGGTAAATCTGATGCATTCAAGGTTAGCAGCTTCAAGAGCTTCTTCATTTTCTATCTATTATAGTCACATATAAACTTTTTTTTTTCATTCTTACCTATATCCCATCATGTATTCTTAAAAGTTTTTCTCAAGTTTCACTGAAACTTTGTTTCATGAAATTTGTAGCTCTGTTTAAAAAGTGAAGAGATTAACATATTTTAATCCTGTAGATCTCTGATTTAGTTTATATCTCTTAAGAATGTATACACTTGAATGTTTTTCCTGTTTTTTCATTAAAAAAGATCATTTAAAGCTGTGTTATGAATACAGACTAAATAAAAGCTCTGATATCTGGATTAAGCTTTTATGGCAGAGTTGAAAAAATACCATGTTAAGAGCAGTCTGGATCTAAATGACTAATCTCTGCAGAGTTTGCATTTCAGAACTGAATTCATTTAGCTGAAAAATGAAAAGGATTCTCAGTTCCACTGAAACTGAGCTTTCCAAGATATAAAATAAATAATTGAACATTCTTATTTCCTTTGTGTACTGTCACATTTTCAAACTAGGCAATGAACTAGAAGAGACTTTCACAACACTTCAAGAAATGCTGCTTCCTTTGTATATGTGGTCAAATCAGAATTATTCTTTGGACAGCTTATAGTCAAATTAATTCTTATATATTCTTATAGCCCTATTATGTTAGGAAAAATCCTTCAGCTTTACAATGCTTATGTGAGAATCTAGTCTGGAAATTTCAGTTTAGATCAGCAAAACTGCATTGACTTTTCCATTTATCATACTGTCCCATCCAGGAACAAAAATAATTAAAAGTTAATAGAGTTTTTGTGAATAGATGAAATAGTTGAATAAACAAAACGTTCTATGAGCAGAAAAGAAAGATGAACAACTCTAGAAAACATTTCTTAGAACCCAGTATCTATGTAGCAATTTGACATATTTCTGTACCTATATCATCCAACATGAATTCTTCACTGCTAATTTTATACATAAATATGAGTTCGGCATTAAATAGATTAAAAATAAATATACATTTACGGCTTCATTTTCATTAGATTAGAATGAGACAGCACAAAATTAAAATAAGCTTTACTTCCTCTACTGTAATAATGGATAGCAACCAAATTCTGAATAACATACCATGCACTTCAAATATTTGTACAGAAAATTTTGTTTAGCTCCTTGTAAGTCTCACTATATTTTAATACAAAATAATAAACCTGTAAAATCACAAAAATGCATATCACAAATGTGGTAGCAGATAACTGTGCTTCAGAAATACATAATTATTTGGAAATAATTGGCAAGTATGGTCCTTACAATGCATTAAGTATTATTTTGAAAATTGTGTATTTTTCTGGATTTCTTCTTTTCTTCAGGCCCTAACTTTATTAAGAAAGGAAAAAAGGAGAAACAAAAAGAGGGAGAAAGGAAATTCTTTCTACCCACACCTTTTCAAAGACTAGAGAGAATCATCTTTTTGGTATCAAGGAGTTGTTTTGAAGGCTTGCATTGCATTTCAGCTAAAATATTTATGCCTGGAGAAAGGTGATTTTCACTATCCCTGACCTTTAATACATGTTAATGTTAAATCTTATATCCTCATCACAAATAGAACTTATTTTCAGAAATCTGTACAGTTCTGTACAGGGGAGTGGTAAACTTTTTGAAAAATCGATTACAACTCATAGGACCTGAAGCCTTAGGTTCCAAAGCTAGTGATCTCATCTCACAGTATAGGTGACAGAATTGTCACTTCAGACAGCTATCCAGGAGTCTCACCTTCTGTGCTGTCCTCTAGGTGAAGGCAGAGGATTCTCTTTTATTCAGCATGGTAGCATAATCTAAAAGATAATTCAAGGTACACAGAACATTAATATGATCTTTCCTTCAAATACCTGGAATTTCATAAATCATAGAATGGTCTGGGTTGAAGAAATATTTAAAGGTTGTCTAGTTCAACCCCCTGCAGTTATCAGGGATATCTTCAACTAGATAGGTTGCTCAGAGCCCCATCCATCCTGACCTTGAATGTTTCCAGGGATGGGGCTTCTACCACCTCTCTGGGTAACCTGTTCCAGTGTTTCAGCATCTTCATTGTAAAAAAATCATTCCTTATATCTAATCTAAATCTGCCCTCTTTTAGTTTAAAACTATTATCCCTAGTCCTGTCACACAGTCCTTGCTAAAAAGACTGTCTCCATCTTTCTTACAGACTCCCTTTAAGTACTGATAGGTCACAAAAAGTCTCCGCAGAGCCTTCTCTGGGCTGAACAACACAAACTTTCTCAGCCTTTCCTCACAGTGCAGGTGTTTCAGCCTTCTGAACATTTTTGTGGGCCTTCTCTAGACCTACTCCACCAGGTCCATGTCTTTTTTCCTCAATTCCTTATTGTTTCCTATCCTTCCTACAAATGATACTAATTAGCTGAGAGTCTGAACAAAAGGCAGTTACGTTTTCAGCATTTCATCTACAGTCCCTGTAAAAATTTGTTTCTGTAGATTTCTGAAGTAGTTCTTTGTATAAGTACAATTCAACAGTCATTCTAATTCTCCTAGAGAGTGAGTATATTCCACAGGTTTTAGATGAGCATTGCTAAAGATGAAACTACAAAAATAATTTCCATGCTTTCACATTCTGACCATTATTTATTCCTGCTTAAAGATGACCAACAAAGATACGAAACAAAGTAGAACTTATCAAAAATGAGAATAAAACACAGATACCTTTACACACATCTTCTAAAACAGTAACTTATTCTTCACCTACTGAAAATTAAAAGCTAGCATACTTTTTATTACTACTTCTTACTTAAAAATAGTTGATGATTTTCAAATTTTTAGTATGTGTTTTTTCCTCTAGAAATTTTAATTTTCTCAGAAATTACCTTTTTGCTCTACAAAAAATTCAGAAAATATTCAGATGGCTTTAGTGAAATCTGATTAAGAAACAGGTATATCATGAATATAGGTCACAAAATAACAAAAGGTCTGATTTTGACTGCCTACCTCAAGTACCGTGATCAGGAGCTGTAATTTCATCTTTTAGAACATCCTACATTACTATCACAAACACTATGTGTCAAAAGACCTTGAGAAAACACTGCATAACAATCAAACTATCTAGAAGAACTCAAAATAAATATTTTAAACTTTCAAAGCAAAAATGTTTCAAGATGTTTGCCACTATAAATATAACAGAGTTCACACATACATTGGTTTACCCACCTCTTAGACAGAGAAGTTGTAATCCATTGCCGTGTTTACTAGTCCTTAGGCTAGGAGTCATCTCTTCAGCTTCAGGTGAAAATGATTTCAGGATTTTTTTATCCTTTTAAACCTCTATGCATATGCCAAAGACTGATTCCTCTCTGTGGTGTTGATATGGGAACAAACTTGCTACCTAAACTGTTCCAGCTACTGGGAATTGTCTTTCATTGTCTTCTTCACCAAACAGGGAAAAACAACTACTCATGGGCCTCAAGAAGACACAGGTATGGATTTAACTCACAAAGATATGAGTAATCCTCTAGAAGGATCTTTTTCTGTACACTGACTACAGAGAGGACCTGTAGTGATTACAGTCCTATATTGGACATCTTAAGAATGCAATGTTAGTCTTATGCAGGGCTGACCACATTGTTCATGATTCATAAACAGTGAAACACACAAAATAAATAAATAAGTAAATAAATAAGCATAGATATCTAACCTTATCCACCACATCCCTCCCAAGAGCAAACCAAACATAAAGAATTTACTATTTTTTATATACTTGCCACACTGCAGATTCAACCCTGTAAGTGGTTGGTATATTTCTTTTTCTTTGTGCTTTCTCTTTTTTTATTTCATTTATTTTAGGTGATTAATGTATGTTTTCTTTAACTGACCAAATATTACAAAAACTGAGCAATTCAGGATCACTTGATGACTACTTTTTGGAGCTCAGCCACTTTCCATATGTATTTTAGATTTAGATGGATTTAGCAGACGATTCTATGATCTCAATCACAGAATCACAGAATGTTAGGAGTTGGAAGGGACCTCGAAAGATCATCCAGCCCAACCTCCCTGCCATGGCAGGATTCCCTAGACCAGATCATTGCCAGGAGCTAATCTAAATGTGGTCCTGTACTGAAGGTTAAGCTTCAAACCTCTGAACCTAGCACACTTATGAAGTCTTTCCTTGATCTATTGCTGTCAGTAACCAGCAAGTCTCCTGCCTTTCAAGATGGCTGACTGCACTGGTGATCAGACTACAAAAATGTGCCTGTAAAAGTGAACAATCCTCTCTAAAGGTGCTGGTTGGTTGTTATGTGCTCTAAAATTTAAATACCTCTCTCTGAAATGTGTGTCCCTTTGCATTTTTGCAGAAGTAGAGCATTTGTCTTGTTAAGGTAGACTCCAGAGGAGATTTTTAATTCCATTCTGTGCCATAGTTCATGTCTCAGTCCTCCCTGATTCTGCTTCAAACAACACTCCCATTTCAGAACTCTGGGAAGGGTAGACTTGGTCTAGGATCCCCCAGGCTGTCTGAGGATGATTTTTCCTCGGTAAATGGAAGGGATAATAAAGTTGGAATTATAATTTCTGGTACCATTTAGAAATTATATTTTTCAGTGATTTTGGTGCCTCCAACACATTTTCTTGGAAAACACTACCACAAACAAACAACACATAAAATAGGAAAAAAGATATATTAGTCATAATAAAATTATATAAACATGTCAAGAGAAGTGAAATAAAAAGCATTCCATTTACAGTTTTCAGACAGCAGTCTAGTTACAAGCTTTTTTGGAATCTGTAGTCTTCGAATGCTGGAATTAATTTATACATATTTATATGCTTTGATAATGTGCTAAGAAATTAGAAATATAACATCTTTAATCATAAAGGAGGGGAACTATATTGGATGTAAACAGTTACCATAGTACAAGCAGGTTTTAGAATTTTGGGGTTTGTTTTTTCTTCAGTAGGCAACAGAAGATAAAATACAGAAGGGCAGATCACCACCATCAGACATAAAAAATATTCACACATAAGGCAAACAACAGAGAATTATTTGAAGGCAGGGTCATCTGCTTAAGTACATGAGTGACTGTGAGAGAATTTATTAACAAGCAAGTAGTTCAATTCTAAGTACATATGAAAAAAAAATTATTTTCATCTTCAGTTTGACTATTGCTATTTCTTGACAGCCCAAAAAGAAAGCAAGACCAGTATTTGCTTTTTGAAATGACCATCTGAATAAGATATTTATGTAGTCAAAACAAGTTCTGCTTTCATTGGTTTTAGTCCCTGAGAAAAATCACAGAGAATTTCCTTTTAAAGCAACCAGTTGCTCATTATGACATATTCAGTTTCCTTGGCCAGGAATTACTACAGCACGTCATGAAGCGGAGAGACCTTTTAAAATTTTGATTAGTACTAATCATCCTAATAAGAGGTCTAAACACCACACCACTGGGGTAGACTATTCACTGCTGTCAACAGCAGGAAAAATATGACTAAGCATAGAGCATAGACTTTGATACGGTCATCTATTTGCAAATTACATAACTTCAATTTCATTCCTTTATTGTCTTTTTTTTTATTTTACTAGTTGTGACACTTTCACTTATATTACAAACCAGAGAAGATGATGACATAAATTGTTAAGGTACAATAAGTTTAAATTTTATATTTCATGCTTTTGGAAATACAAAAAAGAATTTTTCTTGACAAATTAGTGGTGAGTCCACCAGCCACACAGAAGTCAGATAGAACTCCTTCTTATGTACAGTGACATTTACTACACACAAGCTTCATCAAGCGCTCTGGCTTCAGGACTTAAATAATCTACACCAAGTTGGTCTACACCAAGTTGACAATAACCCCAAGTAACATTTCTATTCATTTACTAACAGAGTAAAATGCTGCTTACCTATCGTTCAGTGAGGATTACCTGTGGACTGTAAACTTCAAAACAGAGTGCTGTTATAGGCTTCTATTACTCAGCCAATCCATTTGAAATTTTGAAATTTGAAAACAAAGTTATTTGTCATGGCTTTGCATTGGCAGTGAGAATCACAGAATTACAGAATCATTACAGTTGGAAAGGACCCTCAAGATCATCCAGTCCAACCGATAGCCCTACACTACTCTTACCCCTAAATCATCCCCTGAAGAAACACATCTATCCTCTTCTTAAAAACCTCCAGGGATGGTGACTCCACCCCCTCCCTGGGCAGCCTATTCCAATATCTAACCACTCTTTCAGTAAAGAAATTCTTCCTAATATCTAATCTAAACCTACCCTGGCTCAGCTTAAGCCCATTCCCTCTAGTCCTGTCACTAGTCACAAGGGAGAAGAGGCCAACACCCACCTCCCTAGAATGACCTTTCAAGTAGCTGAAGAGAGCGATAAGGTCTCCCCTCAGCCTCCTCTTCTCCAGGCTAAACAACCCCAGCTCCCTAAGCCTCTCCTCATAAGGCCTGTTTTCCAGACCCCTGACTAGCTTAGTTGCCCTTCTCTGCACCCTCTCTAGT